>PVJH01017723.1:0-46338 GCA_004026705.1 Nesogale talazaci | reverse complement strand
TGCTGGACATGCCCTGAGCTACTTGTGTGCCATTGCTTCTAGCTGTTTCAGTAGCCAGAACTAGGAAATCCATGTATGAATACTACCAATACACACAGATGTATTTGTTTCGATACCCATTTTTAAAAATTTTACTGGGGACTTGTACAATTCTTAGCTCGCTCCATCCATCCATCCATCCATCCATCCATCCATCCATCCATCCATCCATCATGTCAAGCACGTTTGTACATTTGTTGCCATCACTATTCTCAAAACATTTGCTTTCTACTTGAGCTTTTGGTATCAGCTTCTCATCCCCCCCTCCCCATGAACCCCTGACAACTTATAACTTATTTATTATTATTATTATTTTGTAATGTCTTACATTACCTGGCATCTCCTTTCATCCACTTTTCTATTGTTCATCCCCCAGGGAGGAGGTTCTATGTTGATCCTTGTAACTGGCTCCTCCTTTCTACCCCACCTTCCCTTCACCCTCCTGGTATCGCCATCCTCACCACTGATCTTGAGGGGTTCACCTGTCTTGCATTTCCTGTGTTTCTAGTTCCTATCTGTACCAGTATACATCCTCTGGTCTAGCCGGATTTGTTAAGTAAAATTGAGGTCATGATAGTGTGGGAGAACAAGCATTAAAGAACTAGAGGAAAGTTGTATGTTTCATCGTTGCGACACTGCACCCTGACTGACTCATCTCCTCCCTGTGACCCTTCTGTTAGGGGATGCTGCTTTACCTAGAGATGGGCTTTGGGTGTCCACTCTGCAACCCCCTTTCCCATCCCACCCCCAATTCACCGATACATAATCCCATCCACACCTCATGATCACACAGGCTGGTGTGCTTCTTCCATGTGGGCTTTATTGCTTCTGAGTTGGGTGACCGCTTGTTTACTCAGGCCTTTAAGACCCCAGACGCTATATCTTTTCATAGCTGGGCACCATCAGCTTTCTTCACCACATTGCTTATGCACACATTTGTTGTCAGCAATCATATCAGGAAAGTGAGCACCCGATGTTATGATTTTTAGTTCTCGAAGCCTGATAACTGATCCCTTTGACAACTCATGGTCCCACAAGCTGATGTGCTTCATCCATGTGGGCTTGAGCTTCAAAAATTTTATAGAAAATTTTCATTACCTCCTAATTCCATTTTTCCACAAACTTTTTGAAGCCCTCTTGTATATCAAATACCCTGAATTCCCACCTTTAGTTTCAGTCCAACGTGACTCTACCGTTACAATATTTCAGACATATTTGGTTATCACAACTGGGAGAGGACTAATGGCATCAAGTGGGCAGAGGCCAGAAATGTTCCTACAGGTCCTCCAAGTATAGGATTTCCTCCAAAACAAAGAATCATCTAGTCGAAAATATCAGTAATGCCAAGGCCATTTCATAATTACTAGTTTATACCCCTATGAGATATAAATGTACTGACAAAATATTTTGTGTGGAGGTTTTTATTTTATTTATTTTTGTCCTTACAGTATGCAGTTCAAAATACACCCACTCCCGACTTATCAACATAGCTAGGGTACAAATAGTTTGTTATGTAAAACCAAAGTGTATCTCAGGTTACTCGAATCATCTCAGCAGCTGGCTTCATCCTCCCTGCCGCCACTCTATGCAGCTCACAAACCTCCACAACCCTTGACTTGTATGTCTTGGGCAGGCCAGTTGGCTGTGCCATTTCAGATTGCGGGCAGAGCTGATTGGGTCAGGTCTTGCAGTTCGGAGTGTACCCATCCTACCCCACCCATGAGCTCTGTGTACCACGGAAATACGCATCGGCCCACCCAGGACCACAGCTCTACAGCCTCACGTCCCCAGATCACACAGAAGCAGAATCTTCGGTCTGTAGTGAGCTGAGCACTCTGTGCGCTGTCTGCACCCCTGCCCCAGAGTCTCGTAGGTCTGCAGCTGGAAGCCGTAGGTCTACTCTGGGTGCCCAGCAGCCACCAGCCTGCCAGCCAGTGAGACAGAAATTCCCTGAGTACAGGTTGGTGACCCTCCTGGCAAGCCTTTTTTGTTGTTCTTCCTCTTAATTTATTCTCAGCCCAGACTGGCGAGAGAAGGGGCGATGGAAGAGATACAGAACTTGGGGTTCAGGAGGAAGGTACTCCTTCATTCCAAACACAAAGGCATTACAACACCTTCTGGCTAAATTCAAGGTGTCTTAAGTAGAATTTTTGCCACTGTAAGTGTGAAAGAAATGACAATAAGATAGTGCGTAAGTAAGAAGTAGGAGTAGTGTTACACAGCTATAAGTAGGTTTTTAGATGGTCACTTTCCTTCCCCATACCTTTCGCGTGCATTGTTAGGATCAATTGTGACTGTTCATATTTGGTTTTACCTTGATTAAGTTTAATTATTCTTTTGTGAGTAGGTGAAACTTCATAGTTCAAAGGGAACAATACAAAAGCATATATTCTGAGAAGTGGAAACCTTTTTTTTTTTTTCTTTCTTAGTCTAGTATACTAGGTGATTCTGATATGCTTCTAACATGACTGTAATTTTGGACAAGTTATACTTCATCTCTGAGCTTTCCTTTTTCACTTCTAAAGTTTGTTGTGAAGGGGCAAGGACTATATTATATATACCCCCCGCCCCCTCCCCAAAAACCCCCTCCCCCCAAATGGAAAAAGTTCTGCTGGGCAGTGCTTTTGTAGTATGTATTTTTTCCCCGCTAGGTGAGCATGGAACAACTCTCTCAGTACATCCAGGGACATTGCCTAGGAAGGTTCTCTGTGGTCACAGTGAATTTTTTTGTAAAAGCAGTTTCACTTGAACCTCATTTTTTTTTTTTGATGGTTGATTTAAGAGAACAGTGTGTGCCTATGATATTTTGTTTTCTGCTTGGGAAAAATGCCCCAGAAACTATTGTGATGTTGAACACAGCTTGTAAGAACAACACTATGGGAAAAACTCAAGCCTATGAGTGGTTTTCTCATTTCAAAAAAGATGAAATGTCGATTGATGGCAAACCTCATTCTGCATGTCTGTCAACTTCCAGACCAGACCACAACATTCATACATGTGTGCTTAAAGATCCATGAGACCATTGAAGAGAGGGGGAAGTTATCTGGACTATCTTGGAGCTCAGTTCAATAAATTTGACCAGAAGATTTGGAAATGAGAAGAATCACTGCAAAATGTGTACCTCAGGTTCTGACTGACCAGGTGAAAGGACTACTGTGGAAACATGCCATGCTTTAAAAGAACAGCTCTGAAATCGATTCAATTTTTTTCGTAGGTCATTATTGTTGAGGAGACGTGCTATTCTTATGACCCAGAAGACAAATACCAATCAAGCCAGTAGAAGATACTATCATCACCTTGCCCAAAATAAGCTCCTCAAGTGAAATCAAAGATCAAGACAATGCTTTTTTTTAACACCCCCTCCTTTAAAAAAAAAACAAAAACAACCTTTAAAAAAATTTTTATGTGAGGGGCATAATGCCTTTGTCAGGCTATTCGTCAAGCTTTCTATTTAGAGGTTCTCAAAAGATTACACAGCAGTGTGTGACAAAAAGGCCTGATTTGTGGCAGACCGGACTGGTTGTGCCACCATGACAATGCGCCTGCTCACACACACAGTCATCTCAGTGTGACAATGTTTGGCCAAGGAAACAGCCTGCCTCTCTTGGCCCACGCCCCTCACTCCATACGACATATTTTTGTTCCTGCTCATGAAGACGGTCATAAAGGGCAGAGATCCGACAATGTAGAAAAGGTGAAGAAAAAATGAGGGAGGGTGCTGTCAGTCATCCAAACAGATGAGTGTGAAAAATGTTTCTGTGAATGGAATTGCTGATGTGACAAAAGTATTCAGTGTAAGGGAGCTTGTTTTGTTAAAAAGAAAAAAATAAATACATAGCTTTGGGGGGGGGACATTCTGGTTTTTTGAGGGGGTACTCCTTCATAAATATGCAGGTATATATGTATATTTATATATGAAACAACTATTATACTGTGTATATAGTGGGACCCCAAAAGTTAGTTGTATCCATTCCTTCATATGTTCATTTAGCAAGTAAATATTAATACATGGATACTTTGTAGTAAGGCACTATATAATGAAACAAGATAATTAAGACATGGTTTGTATCTTTCAGTAATTTCATCAAAAAAGGCAATGGCCATTTCTTACATTGATATTCAGTTTAAGAGAAGATGAGTAGAAATGGGGAACTGATTGTATGGATCTACACATGACCTGCTCCCTGGGGTGTGGACAACAGGGCAGTGGGTGAAGGAACACATCAGGCCGCATATGATATGACAAGATAACGATAATTTGTAAATGATCAAGGGTTCCTGAAAAAGGGGTCAGAGGGGTGGGAGAGGAAATACGAGGAGATGATATCAAAAGCTTAAGTAGAAGGAGGATGTTTCGAGAGTGATGATGGCAACAAATGTACACATGTGATTAGCATACAATGGATGTATGTGTCGATTGTGATAATGGGTATATGAGCCCCCAATAAAATGATTTTTTAAAAGATGAGAATATTAAATCATAATTTTGTGAAAATTATTCTATAGAAAGCATAACTAATCTAGTCTATAGATATATTTCTCTGGTGAATTATCATAAAGATAATCTAGAAAAATAGTATATATTTTTTGTTCTCTGACAGTTCAAGTGTCTAGATGTGAGGCCATTTGAAAGGGAATTCTTTTTATTGAAAGCTGCTTGTAAACAGATATTCATTGTCTTTAGATACATATCCTGGTGGTTTTTAAAATATGTAAGTGCTTTAGAAAATACTTCTTCAGTTTAAAGTGCATATTTTACCTGGGCATTTTGTTAACAGAACAGATTCCTAGTCAGTGAATCTTAGTACTTGACATTTGCATTTATTATAAGCTTCCTTCCCTTGGATTAGCCAGTGTGGGCCACACAAGCATTTCTTGCATTAATTTGGAAGTCAACGTCCAAGTTTTGAATTATGTTTTTCCACATAGATGTGTCCCTGTTACCAATGCTTATTCCTGCTGTGAGGATACTACTGTTTACCTGATGCTGAGTGGGCTGGGAGCTGGGAAGCTAACTTGAGCAATTAGTGCTGAGAGAACCCCAGAGACAGGAAAGGGAACATCATCCTGTGACTCACCAAGGCAGGCCTTGGTTACAACCTCTGATTGTGGACTAGTACTTGGCCTGTAAAGAACTAAAGAGCAAAAGTCACTTTGAAGACTAACTTGGGCCTGGCCCAAGCTTCAGATGCATGTGAAAATGGGAGCGAAAGTAAGAAAGCTCACAGAAGATGATGCCTTTGAATGATGGTGCTGGCAAAGAATATTGAAAGTACCTTAGACTGCCTGAGGAACAAACAAATCCGTCTTGGAAAAAGTACAGTCAGAATGTTTTTCAGAATCAAGGGTGGCCAGACTTTATTTCGGGTACTTTGGACATGCTATCGGGATATGTTACTGGCCTCTGAAGAAGGATATCATGCCTGATGAACTAGAGGGGCAGTGACAAAGAGAAAGACCCTCAAAGCGGTGAATTGGCACAATGGCTCCAGCAGTGAGCTCAGGCGTAACCGATGAGGGGCTGGAGCAGGACGAGGCAGTATTTCATTCTGCATGCTGGCTTGCTGTGAGTCAGAACTGACTCCACAGCACCTGACAACGTTTTCCCTAGGGGTACAGTGGGGGAAGCATTGGGCTACTAGCCTCAAGGTTGGTGGTTCAACTCACCTGCCTCTAAAGGGGAGAAAGATGAGACTGCTCCTGTGAAGAATCAGTCTCAAGAATCCTATATAGGTTTTCTGTGAGTCATAATCAATTAGAAGGCAGTGAGTTTGGTTCGGACTTATTATTATTTGCCTTTTAATGCTATAGAAACATCTGGTTACTTTGAAATAATTTGAACTAGCCCACCTACCCACTGCCATCAACTTCCATAGGGTTTCTGAGGCTGTAAATCTTTATAGAATCAGATAGTCTCTTATTTCTCCTTTTGAGTGTCGGGTACATCTGAACCACCAACCTTGTGGTCAGTCTAAAATACACCCCTCAGTGCCCCCAGGACTCTGAACCAGCGCTAACTCACAACAAAGTCTTTTTAAAAACAGTCTTATTGACCTATAATTCACATATCATACGCTTTAGTAATTCAACCATATTAAAAGGAGTTGTACAATCATTATTGCAATCAGTTTTAGAACATTTTCTTTTCTCTCTCTCTCTTTTTTTTTTTTTGTGGGCATCACTGCCTCTGGTGGTCATAGAGCCGCCGCTGGATTTGAACCGCCAAGCCGGCGGGCCGCAGTCCTGCACTCAACCACTTACGCCACCGGGGCTCAGCCCCCATTTTCTTTTCTCTTATACTCATTATTATTAGTTTACCCTTTCTCCTTAATCTCCCCTGACACACCCCCAAAACCATTAACCCAGTTATTATCAATAAAGATTTATGTGTCCTGAATTTCATATACAGAAAAACATACTGAAAACGAATAAACAACAATGACAACAATAGCAACAAAAAACACCAGTAAAACTTCAACAGAAAAGAAAGCGGAGAAGGCTGAGCCCCGGTGGCGTAGTGGTTGTGCGCAGGACTGCGGCCCACTGGGATGGAGGTTTGATTCCAAGTCCACGGAGCAAAGGCTGGGCCTCCTACTCCCACCACCTGAGGGCAGTGATGCCCCCCTCCCCACCCCAAAAAAAGAAAGAAACCAGAGAATATTAAAAACTAGAAAAAAATTGAAATGGGTCAAGAGTGAAGTTAAATGGTAAGGTGTTGAATTTTAATCTTACTATATCTGCAATAATTCACTTTCCAATCACAATGACCTTCCCTTGTTGCATTTGCAGATTTTGTATCATCAAAAAGCCTTCCGGCCTTTCCTTATTTGAACTGCGGACTTAATGAGAACCACATGCACAATTCTCCAGACTTAGCTACAAACTCAACCTGAAAACACACTCTGGACAGATGACTCTCTGAATTGGAGACTGCCTGTACCAGGTATAAAACCTAACCCAAACTCATGGCCATTGAGGTGATTCTGACTCACAGGGTTTCTGAGACTAACTCTATGATACAAGTGAAAAGCCTAGCCATTCTGCCTAGTGGTTTTGAACTGCTGACCTCGTGTTTAGCAGCCTAATGTGTAACCATTAACACCACTCTAGGGCATCTTGTATCAGGTATACTCCCAATAAAATCTGCAACCACATCCATTAGCTTGTATTTATTTCATATGCTGTCAGATTCAAGCATTCAAGATTGTTTATTGAACATCTACTCTGCACCTTAAAACTACAATATAAAAACAGCAAGGCCATCTTCAGACAAAACTTCGCCCTCTGTATGAAAGCAACATTTAGGTCTCCCTGGTAAAGAATACCTGAATTTCTTCCTCCAGGAGGATTAACTCAGTATTGGAGGCAATGGAGTGCAAATGTTTCTGGCTGGGGGCCAGCTCTTTGAAGTAGGTTAACTTGCATAGACTAACCCCCTCAATTCTGAAGGTATAGGAAGCCGGAGTGTACTTTGATGTCAGAGCTGTTTGGAGAGAACATCTTATGTTCAGTTTCCTTTGAAGAAGAGTGATTCAAGGCAATCTTTGCTTACTTAGGGAAGCCAATCATTTGACCTAGAATGCCCAGGAAAAAAAGCCTTTGCCAAAAGGGGGTTGAAGATGGCTGCCAGTGATTGGAAACATCATGTTTACTTAAAACAGTGGAGAGAGATCATTTGGAGTTAATCTGGTTTACCTAGAGGCAGAGGATTAGTTGTCCAGAATGATTCCTTATGGGAATTCAGTCAGATGTAATGCAACTCAGAATTCTTTTGACATCAGTGTAATTAACCACAGAGATTTCTGGGAAGGGTCAATTCATTGATAAATTTATTGATAAATTACATAGATACAAATTGTGTGGTGGAGATATCTTTTAAAATGAGCTAAAAAAGGATTTAAAATGCGGGAGGAAATACATACAGAAACTGAAGGTTGAGTTTCAGAGATAGCAAGTTATCAGATTTCTTCCCTGATGTCAGACTAATGGGAATTTGACAACCGAAGGCTGGTGTGTACTTTCCTTTTATGCCTTTTAATGTTCGTTGTTCGTACAGGAAGCATAAGCCCTTATTTTCTGCCTGCATGTCATCCTTCTCTTCACCCGGGCACCTAGATATTTTCTCCTCCGTTACTCTTAGAGGCATAGTTTAAAGTATGCTTGAGGGTTGTGTCAAGCAGTTCTCTGAACTTAATTGTATAGCAGTATCACTTTGATTTTGTTTGTATTTTTTTATATATTGTGGGATGGTTTATTTATTTGTTTGTTTTAACTGGCTTTGTTTTTAATAGTTTCATGGTATATGTCTGAGAATGGGAATTCGTCCCTAATTTGGCAGGTTGGTAAAGGGGTTGACGGCAGTACTGCTGAGCTTGATTCTTGTAGTTGCGAATATTGAACCGAGGCTAGGTTAAGAAATGGAGACCTTGGCTAACCTCCTGCAATACTGACTGTAGAACTTTAAGGAGTTCACAGTTTGCAGTGACTTGGGAAAAAAAAAAAAAAAGGATTTGCTTGGATTTTAGGAGCAACCTGCTATTTAATACTTGTTTCATTCATGTCCATTCATAGAAGACAGTTAAACTTTATGAAATTACCTAAAACCGTGTGAACATAGCCCTTCCTCTGTGTCCCAGTTTACTTCCAGGTAGTTGCATGCATCACAGTGGGAAAAGCACACTAGAAACTTTTAGTTTTAGTTATATTTGCCAACCATCCACTATCTATCTTTCAGACCAGAATTTCACACACCTGCAAGGTGACCCATAGGGTCCAATGGCAGCAAAGCTTCCACACTGCAGACTACGTATCTATTTAATCTACTGCCAAGCAATAGCCAATGAGAATCATGTGGATCACCATACAACATGGTCTGATTTGCATGTTTTCGACATGTCATCAGTAAGGATCAACTACTAGAAGAAGAACTCATGGCTGATTGCGTAAAGGGCCAAGGGCAGGACATGGAAACATATTGGTGAGAGGTATTGATTCATAAACCGTAACAGTGAACTTGAGCCTACTGGTGACTAGGAGATTGTTGTAGAGCTGAGCAGTATTTTGTACTGTTGTACTTAAAGGATCATCAAGAATTGGAGTCAGCTGCATGGCAGCTCACAATAGTAGCAACTCAAAATGAACTGCACTCACGAAGTCAAAGCTGGGTACTATATCGATATGAATTATATGAGCAAATCTGTCATATTTAATATGTTATATTGAACAAACCATCTCTTTTTTGGGGGGGAGGGGGAACATCACTGCCCTCTGGTGGGAGTGGGAGGCCCAGCCCTGCTCCTGGACAGCTGCTGCTGGATTTGAACCGCCAAACCAGTGGGCCGCAGTCCCGCACTCAACCACTACGCCACCAGGGCTCAGCCTCCCATCTCTTTTTTTTTAAACCATCCTTTATAAGCTTCCAGCTATTTTGTAAGTTGGGCTAACCAATCTTAAGAAATAAAGGATTTTTTTTCCCCAAAAAGAAAAGTTTCTTTCTCCTGATGTTTTTATTGGTGAAAAGAATCTAAACATCTTACTTGTTAATTTTTTTCAGGAGCAAGGGAATCCTGAGGGTGGGCAGTGAAAATGACGACATTAAAACATTCATAATACTGGCTGCTTTAAATTTTGAATTTTCATAAGACTCTTATCAGAATATTTAAAAGGGGATGCTGCTTCATCGTGACATCAACAGACAAAGGTGAAGAGTAAGGCTAAGCCTTACTGCCCCCACCCACCCCCAGGCCCCCAGACTGGGGGAGAGTACCTGGACCCTGTCAACATGGACGATGCTAGCTTTTACAAGAATTGTGACCTTATTACGGTTTCTTGTTATGACATTTTAGTGAGCCTTACCATAAATAATTGGTTATGTCCAACTTCCTGTGCTTCCTTTTTACCTGAAAGCCTTTTTATACATTTTTTAGAGAGTTCATTTACTTGTTTACTTGTTTTCAAACCTGAGATACATAAGATAACTTTTTTCCCTGAGATTTCAATTCCTTAAAAAATAATGCCTCATCTGCTGGAAAGAGTATGTTTTTATGCTTCTGCTTTTTTTGGGGTGGAAGTTTTGTGATTCTTTTTGAGGTAGGGAAGTGTAAAGTTAAGAATGAGTAAAGAAGAAAAAAGAATGAGTGAAGGAAAAAAGCCTCCTAAAATTTAAGCAAGCTGATATTAAATAAATTGATGCTTAATCCTTTGAAAGCCTGGATTTTGTTTGGTGTAGTGTTACCTGTGTACCTTGTCTGTTGAGCCAGTTGATGATAGGTGAATCTATTTCCCGCAGTTCCTTAAGACTCTTGTTTTAGAATGAATTCTTTGAAGAGATTTTCTACTAGAAGCAGCAGAACACAAATAGCAACACGTAGAATAGTATATCTTTGACACTATTTTTCTTCTAAATATAAATTTTTGGTTGGTATATTATTGCCCTAATTTTTCCGTACTCATAGTTATTTAGATATTACAAGTAGAGGGCTTCATAAAAGTTGTTGGGGAAAAAAAAACCCATTATCTTTCTATTCCTCTTTTTTGGGAATATTTTGAAGATCCCTTGAACATGTGTGTGCATATGTATGTTTGTGTGTACATGTACTTCTGTATGTGTGCATGCATGTATATATTTCAGGTCAAATTCTAGAAGGATCATAGAAAAATGAAAACATCTGTTGTGGTAGAGACATGGAATAATTGGTGAACTTTATTTAAGCTTCTTAAAGTTGCTCATTTTACTTCAGTGGAATATACCACTCAGAGGACAGTGATTTTCAATGTTGGCAATCTCGGGGGAAAAAAACACCAAAACTTTACCCCCCGCCCCACCTCGATCCCCACCCCATTTTGCTATTTCAGAGGAAAAACTTTAACCAAGGAAGTAATGAATAGGTTTACTGGTTTACTAAATGAACTTCATTAATTTTGAGATCACTCCAAGCTGAGAGCTATGCTTTTCAAGTTGTTTGGTTGGAAAATATTCTGAAATACTAAATATCACCTAAAAAGCAGAAGTAAATGTGTTATTAAGGGAGATTTCCTTTATTAAGTGGAGCGGTTATAAAATTTATTTTAAGTGATTATAAGCTTGCCTGCCATTGTTAGGCATTCCTTTGAATCAAGAATATCTGCTTAGATTGCTGAATCTTAGTTTTCATGGGGAATTGACTTATGTTTCCTGTCTTCTCCATAGACCCGATCTTCCTGCATTTGGCGTCATTGCCTGTGTTGCGTTTGTCTGAAGAGGAATTTAGGGACTAGGGTCAATGTATGGGCTACTATCAGACATAGAGACTAGATCTGGACTGGGCTGGGATGTTTTCTTCATTTAAAATTTCTCTTCAATATAAAACTCTCTTTCCAAAAAAAAAAAAGAAAAGAGAGAAATTTTAGACTCAAAATTAGAAATCAGATGAAATCTGAATTAGCATAGAAGTGTTGACTTTCATGATGAAACAAAAATCATGTCAAGTAGTCAAAATGTTTTTCATTGTTAAAAGAAGACAGAGAGCTTAAACAGGACAATATGCACCTACTGCCCAAGTTAAAGATCACACCAAACATCAGTGAAGAATGAGAGTCTTTTTCCTGTCTGGATTATCTGTGATGAAACAAAGAACAAGATTATCAGAGCTAGGATTGTTTTGTATGATTTTAAGTGACATTTAAAAAATGGAAACTTTTAAAAATAGAATATGGTATTACCTTTCAAATTTCCAATGATTTATACTTGAAATTTTATGTTAACGTTCACTTCATGTAATGTTTTCTGTTACTAGATAGCTGTAATAGGTAACTCAGGTGGCATAGTGGGTTACATGGTGGGCTGCTAACTACAAAGTCAAGTCAAACCTACCAGCCAGATAAGGATGTTGCCCTGAAATAACATTGGACATCTAATAAAGGGTTTGCTAAAGTTGGAATCAATTCATAGGTAGTGGGGTTGGTTTAGAAATGGCTTGGACTATATAACCTGTCATAATATATTGGCTAGTAATAATCAGTACAACTTTTTATTAAATCTTTGATGTTACATAAAACATTTTACAACTTTTAATATAACCTTTTTGTTGTGCTGTACCATCCAGTCCAACTCATAGCGAGCCTCTAGTAGAGGCGAGCTGCTCCTATGGTTGTTTTTGTTACGTGCCGTTGATTTGATTCTGACTCATAGCGACCCTATGTACAAACACTGCCTGGACCTGGAACATCCTCACACTTGTTGTTATATACAGTCCATCATGGCGGCCCATGTGTCAGTCCATCTTGTTGAGATGCAACCTTTTTTTCATTGTTCTACTTTACCGGGCATGATGTCCCGTTCCAGGAACTGGTCTTTCCCGATAACTAAAGTACATGAGACAAAGTCTTCCTATCCTCGCATTTAAGGATCATTGTGGCTGTACTTCTTCAAAGCACATATCGTTTGGTTCTTTTGGGCAGTTCATGGTACTTTTAAAGGAGCTCTGGTGGTGTAGTGGTTGTGAGTTGGATTCCTATCCCAAAGGTCAGCAGTTCAGGACCACCAGCCACTCGGCTAGGGAAAGATGGGATTTCCACTCGCATTAATAGTTACACTCTCAGAAACTCACAGGGCCAGTTCTACCCTGTTCCATAGGGTCATTATGAGTTGACACCGACACTATGGCAGTGAGTTTGATTTTGGTTTTATGGCATTTTGAGTATTTTTCACCAGTACCATCATTCCAATGCACTGGAATTAATCTTTAATCTTCTTTAATTCATTGTCCAACATGTACCTGCATATGAAGGCATTGAAAATGCCATGGCTTGGATTAGGCATGCCTTCGTTTTTAAAGAAGCATCCTTGCTTTTCTACACCTTTAACAGGACTTTGACCATAGATTGACCCAATGCAATATATCATTTCATCTCTTATTTGCTTCCACAGGCAAGATCAGATCCTTGACAGCTTGAAACTTTTGCCCATCTGTCATGATGTTACCTCTTGGTCCAGTTGTGAGGATTTTGGTCTTTCTTACATTGAATTGTAATCCATACTGAAGGCTACAATCCTTGATCTTCATCAGCAAGTGTTTCCATTCCTCTTCACTTTCAGCAAGCAAGTTTGTGTTATCTGTATATCGAAGTTTGTTGATAAGCCTTCCTCTAATCCTGATGTCACAGTCTTTTTCATATCCATTTCCTTTTATTATTTACTCAGTACACAGGCTGAATAAATATAGGGAGAGGATGCAACCCTAATGGACACCTTTCCTGATTTTTTTTTTTGGGGGGGGGCATCACTGCTCTCCGGTCCACTGCTGGAATTGAACCTCCGTCCCAGTGGGCCGCAGTCCCGTGCACAATCACTACGCCACCAGGGCTCAGCCCCACCTTTCCTGATTTTAAAGCATGCAGTATTCCCTTGTTCTGTTCCCAACCTGCCTCATGATCCATGTACAGGTTCTACATGAACACAATGAAGTGATTTGGAATTTCCCTTCTTTTCAAGGCTATCCATAATTTGTTATAATCCATACAGTCTAATGGCTTCACAAAGTCAATAAAACACAAGCTACCATCTTTCAGATATTCTCTGCATTAAGACAAGATCCATCTGACATCAATAATGAAATACCATGTTCCACTTCTTTGGTTGAATCTGGTCTGAATTTCTGGCCGCTCCCTTTGAATGATCTTCAGCAAACTTTTATTGGCATGTGATATCAATGCTCTTATTCTGTAATGGAGCATCCTATAAAGATCCCTGGTGGCACAGTGGGTAGCGCATTGAGTTGCCGACAGCAAGGTTAACAGTTCAAAGTCTCTCCACAGGAGAACAGTGATTCTTTCTCCTTTTGTAAAGAGTTGGAAACCTAAAGGGGCGGTTCTCCTCTTTCCTGTAGGAGAGAGTACTTGCTATGAGTGGACATCTTTTTGATGGTAGTGAGTTTGGTTTGGATTTGGGGTTGGGTCACTTTTCTTTAGAATGGGTGTAAATGTTTATGTCTTCCAGTCAGTTGGCCAGGTCACTGGCTGTCTTTCACATTTCCTGGCATAGTTAAGTGAGTGCTCCCAGTGCTTCATCAAATTGTTAAAACATTTTAATCGATAATTGTCAAGTCCCAGAGCTTTGTTTAGAACTAACACCTTTAGTGCAGCTTGAACTTTTTCCTTCAGAACCATTTGTTCTCTATATATACTTCCTGAGATGGTTGAATACCTACTAGTTCTTTTTGGTAGCATGACCGTATTTTTTCCCCATCTTTTTTTGATACTTCCTGCATTGTTCTGTATGTTGGCGATAAAATCTTTCAGTATTGCAACTTGAGGCTTGGATTTTTGGGCTCAATTTAAGATATAATGAATGTGTTCTTTTTTGTTTTGCAAGTCTAGATTTTGCACATTTCATGATAATACTTTGTCTTCTTAAATTGCCTTTGAAATTTTCTGTTGAGCTGTTTTACATTTCTTTCATTTGCTTTAGTTACTGAGATTCAAGAGCAAGATGTAGGGTCTAGTCAAAGTTCACTGAGTTTTTTATTAAAATCGACATTATTATATATACATATATAGTTTCATGTTCAGAGATAAGACCATAAGCTTTTATTAGAGATAAATATTGCTAGTATATAGCTTTGTATATGCTTCTTAAAGCATTGTCATTGACATTTGTGGAAAGCTGTATTGTATATTTCTAGGCTACTTTATTTAAGCTCTCTCAGAGGGAATTCATTGAACCTCTCATGGATAATTTTATTTGGCACCTAATGGCACAGGGAGACATTTCTTCACATTTCTGGTTTTCCTTTTTCTTGAGTGTTTTATGTTTTATCATATTTACTTTTTACTATTTCCAGCAGCTTAAATTACTTGATTTTCAGATAGCACCATGAAAACATGGATGTATCTCTTTTGCATTTACTTACTAAAAATAGTCCTGATCTCGTGTGAGTCGTAGGAGTCCTGGTGGCATAGTGGTTACGTACTGGGTTGTTAGCTGTCAGGTCAGCAGTTCAAAACCACCAACTGCCCCTCAGGAGAAAGATAGGGCTTCTTACTGCGGAAAACCGTCTCAGAAACCCACAGGGGTGTTCCACCCTTCCTGGTAGGGTCACTGTGAGTGGGCATTGCCTTGATGGCTGTGAGTCTGGGTATTTTTGGAGTGTGGATCATAAGAGCATGCTTTCGCCCATCTAAATCTTAAACACACCAATTTCTCACGGTAATCTTTTTCTCCTGTTTGTCTTGATAAGGAGTTCTGATGGTATTTTGGTTATGCATTGACCTGGGATCCACAAGGTCTTCAATTCGAAATCAGCAGCTGCTCTGCAGGAGACAGAGGAAGGTTCTGCCCCCAGAGAGTGTTCCAGTCGCAGACGCCCAAGGGGCAGTTTCTACCCTGCCCTGCCGGGTCCCTGTGAGTCACCAGTGACTTGATGGCAGGGAGTTTGGTTGGTTTCATATTTCTTCTTGTCCTGCAAGTGAATTGCTGACATTCTTTGTTCACCATATTTACGCAACATATTTTTTTTTGATAAAAAGATAAAACTGCCTTATTAAGTCCTATTATTTGTAAAATTCTGGTCGCCTTCTCAACTTTTATATACTTGAAGAAATTCAGGTGGAAGAATGAGACATTTTCTGGAATGGAAACATTCTACCAGCTGATGTATTGTGCAAGTTTAAGCCATCATCAGGATGTCTTTTTCAGAAGCGGTGTGGAGAATTAATTTTTTAAGATTGAAATCATAGAGTCGACTGTTGACGGAGAGAACACTAATTTTGAATATCAATTTCTTTTTATGTGGCATAGAGTATTCTGTAATGGATAAGCGTTATTCTCCTGGAAAACAAATGGAAAATTTCTAGATAATGTATCACTCTTGAAAGTTTTCTGCCAGATTTTTTCTTAACAATAACAAAAGTCTTGTTTTTAATTAAAAAAGCATAATTTCAAATGTTGTCATCTCATGTGACCCATATAAGAGCTCACTGTGGGTAGGATGGAGGACATAATTTCTATTTTTAATAGTGTTTGAGATTGCATTTGGAGTTTGTTATATTTTATGGCTTTCATTCTTTTATATTCTCTGTATATATGAATTCAGTTTTTTTATGAGTTTACAGAATCTAGTTGGTGTTGATACTGAAGTATCTAGTTGGTATACTCAGGTTTGCCTTACCACAAATCTAACACTGAGTTAAGTTTAACTTTTACAACATTTTATTTTCAGTCTTCCCACAGAAAAGGATGAAATGCCTATTTAGATCATAAATTTCAAATACTTTATTAAGCAGTTCCTGTTTGAAATAGCTCTTTTTATGAGGGTAGTCATTTATTTCTACATTACTATTCTTCAACAAGGATATGGGAAAGGTTGGATTCAGAGAAATTACATTTAAAATAGCTTTTTCATGGTACTGTGCTGCCTCCTCCAAATTTTAACTAGTTGATTTGGAGGGAGAGAGGTTCTGATATCAAGAAAATAATTTTTCAGAATATTATGCTAGGAGTATATTGAAAATTGGTTTAAAAGTTATTTGTTTTCACCATCTTCCCATGAAAGAATTAGAATATGTTTGCCCAAGCTGATAAATTATCACAGGCAATTTCCAAGTTGTGTGACCTCTATTTAAATAAACATTTGAGTTTAATGTGGACTTTGATTTCTAAATTTTATGTGGATCAAGCATTCAAAATAAAATCTCTATTTTCATCATGCCCTCATTGCAATGGATAAGGGCCTTATATTGTCTGGCTTAAAGAATGAAATTATTTAATGAGAATAAGAGGAAATTTAATGTTAAGTACTTAATTGAGCTTTCTCTTATGCTAATTAAGTTTTTGCCTGTAAGAAAGTAATGATCTTATTTTTGATACCTCCAGAAGGTTTCTGACCTCAATAGGTTAAATAAAGTTTAAATCGGTTAAATAAAGTTTTCCCATAAAGTTTAATAAAGTGTATAAAATATGCTTTGCAATTAAGGAAGTTAGTAAGATTGACTAATGTAACTAAAATTTGGATAGTTCTTAAAATTTGAACAGGGCTCAGGTGCTGGACACTGTATGTTTCTTTATTAACATTAATCCTTAGAATGAAGACTGTAAATGAAGACTGTATATACATTACCATCATTAAGAGTTTAGGCTCTGGGTGTTTGATAGATCATTCTGACACGTTCTGCTTTTAAGGGTTACCGTTCACAGGCCTTAACAATGTTAGTTACAGTTCTTGCCTCCTCAGGTGCTTGGTTGCTGTTGGTGTTAGTGCCATGGATTCAGTTCAGACTGTCATGAACGCCTGTGTGCAAAGTACAACTACTCCCTAGAGGTTTCAAGACTAATAGGTTATATGAGAAGCCCTAGTGGAGTAGTGGGCTGATAACTCCATGGTCCTCACTCTGAAACCACCAGCTGCTCTGTGGGAGACTGACGATGCTAAAGAGTTACAGTCTACCACAGGGAGTTCTGTTTTGTCCTATCAACTCCATGGCCATGAGCATTTGGATCATGAGTTGGGTTGCTAACTGCAAGGTCAAGTTTGGAACCATCCACCACTCCTTGGGAGAAAGATGAGGCTCTCTAGTTCTGTACCAAGTTACAGTGTTAGACACCTACAGAGGTCGTTCTACTCTGTTTTATAGGGTCACTAGAGTGAGTAAGTGAGTGAATATTTTTGGGAGATTGCATGTCCTGTCTCCCAAGACACCTCCAGGTGGGATTTGTACCACTGATATTTCAGCTCCAAGTCCGGCATTTACTTTTTGTATCATCCAGGGACTTCTCTTAAGCTACTAATGAAGGTTAGTTCCAACATTTTTTAAATTGGAGAAATAATAACCTATTGTAAATGGATGGAAATGATCTCGTCGAGAGGGAAGAAAATCTAGTGTGTAGATTGAGAAATGGTTAGTCTTGGAAGTGGTTAACAGTTTATCTCTGGACATGGGGACATGGCAGTGTTCAGTGTACAGACAGTGGTAGGTAAGTAGCGATAGGAGGGTATAGTTGTGGAACTTTTCTCCTGGTTGCTTGAGTATGCTCAATGAAGTAGAAGCCCAGATCATTAGCCAATGAAAAGAGAAGATTTGTCAGAATCCAGAGGAAAAGGTGTGGAGTCTCAAAAGAGACAAATTTAACAGCCACCAGAGACATGAGATGGGTTTCTTATTAAGAATGAAAATGAAGGTGGAAGACTCATAAAAAAATGCCAGCAGGCTGTGGAGGGAGCTAAGCTGAGAGTGAGAGTGAAAAAAAGGCATGGGAGGAACTGCAGAGACTGAGGATGTGTGTTCCTCATAGACTTACATTGAAAGTTACAAAAGCATATGCTTCAACTAGAAGGAAATTGAACACAGATGGAAAGTGGGAGATGTTAGAATCAATATGAGTAAAGAGAAGGGTAAATATTTGGGTAAATATAAGTGTTAATATAAAAAGTGACTATTAATATCTAAAGTTGGCTATTTAAATAGATCCACAAATAAAATCATATTAAGAATTTGGAACATATGTCCTAATCTAGAAAATTGCCCAAGTTATTGGTTTTTTGTTTGCTCTCTTCCCTATTTTGGGATGAAGAAGCAAGCAAAAAGAACTCTGCAAGCTGCTTTTTTAAAAAATTCCAGGTTTTTATTGTTGTTGGTGGTGTTTTTTTATAAATCATTTTATTGGGACCTCATACAAGTCTTATCACAATTGATACATCCATCCATGTGTCAAGCACATTTGTACATTTGTTGTATCATCATTCTCAAAGCGTTTTCTTTCTTCTTGAGCCCTTGGTATCAGCTCCTCGTTTTCCCCCTCCCTCTCTCCCTCCTTTTCTCCCTCCCTCCCTCCCTCCCTCCCTCATGAACCCTTGATAATTTATAAATTATTATTAATTTACCATGTCTTACACTGTCTGTTGTCTCCCTTCATCCACTTTTCTGTTGTCTCTCTCTCAGGAAGGAAGTTATATGTAGATCTTTGTGATCAGTTCCCTCTTTCTCTCCCACTTTCCCCTTACCCTTCTGGTATCTCTACACTCATTATTGGTCCTGAGGGGTTTATCTGTCAGGGATTCCTTGTGTTTCCAGTTCTGACCAGAATATATTCTCTAGTCTAACTGCATTTTTAAGGTAGAATTGGGATATGATAGTGGGGGGTTGTGGTGGCGGCGGGGGGCGGGGGGGGGGGCGGGAGGCG
Source organism: Nesogale talazaci (assembly GCA_004026705.1). Classification (NCBI taxonomy): domain Eukaryota; kingdom Metazoa; phylum Chordata; class Mammalia; order Afrosoricida; family Tenrecidae; genus Nesogale; species Nesogale talazaci. Next base: position 27,146 of record PVJH01017723.1, on the reverse strand, counting down.
GACAGGAAGGGGAAGAGGAAACATTAAAGAACTAAAGGAAAGTTGTATGTTTCATCGGTGTTACACTGCACCTGACTGGCTCATCTCCTCCTCGCAACCTTTCTATAATGGGATGTCCAGTTGTCTACACATGGGCTTTGGGTCTCCACTCACACTCCTCCTCATTCACAGTGATAAGATTTTTTTGTTCTTTGCTGCCTGATACTTTATCCTATTGATCCCTCATGATCACACAGACTGATGTGCTTCTTCCCTGTGGGCTTTGTTGCTTTTCAGATAGCTGGATGCTTATTTATCTTCAAATCTTTAAGACCCCAAATGCTATATCTTTTGATAGCTGGACACCATCAGCTTTCTTTATCACATTTGCTTATACACCTGCTTTGTCTTTAGTGATCATGTTGGCAAGATGAGCATCATGGAATGCCAGTTTAATAGAAAAAAGTGTTTTTGCTGTGAGGGAGTACTTGAGTACCCAATGTCCATCTGCTACCTTAACACTAAACCTATAAATATATGCACATAGGTCTCTTTCCCCATATCAAATATAAATCTATTTACATACATACATTCCTGTATTTAGATCCCTATAAATGCCCATCGCCTCCTAGTTCCGTCCCCTAATTCCTTTCACTTTCCTTTTGTCCCATTATCTTGTTCAGCTTTTAGTTGGGTTTCAGTAATTCCTCTCAGTTACATTGTCCAGGAGCAAAGCTTCCTTTGTAATCTCTGTTTCAAATCACTTCAGGTGCCTTGTGACCTAGAGCTGTACTGTGTGAAATTAAAGGTTCTAGAAATATTTGGCATTACTTTGTAAACATCGAATGATTAGTACTTTATCTTTGACACATCAGATGCTAGGGTCCTTCTCAGGCTCTGGGATCTTTGCTCAGGGGCTAGGGAAGAGATCTGTTCCTATGTGGTGAGTGACTTGTGTTGGGCAGTCTCATAAAAGGAAACAGTCGAGTGATAAACATTAAATTTGTGCTTAAATTAGTGTTTATTTTACAGTCTGCTTTAACATTTGTATGTTAGCAATGGTCAAATCAAATGAAACTTTGCATATGATCATTCTGATCACTTTTGTGGACAAGTAAAGTAGGCTTTCTCACTTTCCTGATTTGGAAGGATGAAACTCTAGACTTTGGACAAAAGCTGCAATATAGTCTCATGCCTTTTATCTCAAGACTTGGACACCTCTAACAAAACCTATGAAAAATAGAATTTTCAGTACCTACACATGTGAGGATTTTAATGTTTTCCTTTTCAAAAATGAAAAATTAATTTCCAAGGTAGAGTTTTTGATATTTGGCAATAACATTTTGCATGGTAGATAGAAAATACATTGTGTGAGCGCCATAAGCTTTGACTCTTACTAGTGCTCATTAAGCCTTCAGCATCCCCATTGAGATAGGTCATTACTATGCCAGTTTTTGCTTGAATTATACCAAACACATTATACATTAACATTTACAGTCCTGTTCAGTACCGTTTAACACGTTAGTTTTCATGGTAGTCAGTAGAGGGAAAACACTGTTTTCTAAGACGTATTCTCTTAAAGTGACAATTTACATTAAATTCAGAAAGGAGAACTAATTATTAAGTTATTCAAGTTTTTAGCAAAATGATTTCTGGCCATTCTATTGTAATATTGGAATATTTCACTTAAAACAAAAACTATGTTTTGCTTTCTTCAAGACAGCTACTTATGTTGCAAATGATGCTAATATATACAAGTTAGATAATTTATATCAAGACTGATCTTCTTGAGTTTTTAGATGAGGATTCTATTATTAGTATAGATATTAAAGTTACATAGAAAAAGAAAAAAAATATTAAGTAGCCATCATAAATCCTTTTGGGAACAAGTTAGAGCATTGAAACAGATGTAAGATGGACTGTGATTTACTAAATGCTGTCTCAGACTAATATTCGTTATTAAAAATTGTTAAATAAAAAATTGTTAAATAATTTAAGAATGGTTTCTTCATTTAAATGCCACTTCTGAATCAGACTAGTTTGAAATGCATATTAGTAATGCTCAGAATGGAAAATATACACCTGCTTAAAGAATATGTGCGTGGTAAATATGTTTATACAGCTGTGGGGAAATGTTACTTATTACAGAGAACATTTACAGAAACATGTAATGAGCCTCATTTCTAGCAACCATTAACTTTGGCTTAGAAATGGCTAATTAAAGAATAACCTCATTTTTCAAAAACAGATTGGATAAATAATATGTAGCCTTACTGTAGATGCCCACTTAACTCTGAATGCATAAATTTGATCATAAGTATATGTTGGCATATTCCAAAGGTAATACAGACCTTTGGTAAGACTATTTCTTATGTATAAGTTATGCTTTCACTGCATATAATGTCTACTCTTTTAGTACCAGACTGAGTTTCCATTAAACATTATTGCACTTACATGGACTCTTCTGTCATTGTTAATAAAATTATAAAATTGACTTAATTGGGTCTGTATGAAAGTTTCCTTGATCATTAATAAATTCCATTTATTTCACAGTGTTATTAGTTTTGGATAAGTTACATGATTTCATTTAGGCTTATGCTAGAATATAAATAAATATTATTTAAAAATTAATAGCATATGTAAGAGCAAATTTTAAAATGTACTCACAGAACTTGGAGGTTTAAAAAATATTTGATCCAGAGAATCAGCTAGTACTCTTAGAAGTATTGCTATGGTATTATCTGTGTAAAAAATTATCTTAAAATTTTGATAGCCTTCATACCCATTATATACCATGTACTATTTTAGGCTCTAGAAATGCCAAGATGAGCGCGTAATTCCTGCCCTCAATTATTTGTTTTCTTTCCACCTAGGAAATTGAAAAGTATTAACTTGTAATTACCAGCAACTACATATTTTAAGGCCATCATGTTTGTTAAAGTAGTGAAGCCCAGGGAATACCAAAATAGACTTTGGGGGTGGGGTGTGACACCCCATCAGACTTGACAGGCCAAACACTCCTAACAGTAAACAAACAGACCTTGAACTATTTTGCAGGCTTTTTTTGTTGTTGTTGCTGTTGTTTTGTTTTCTGTTGTTGCTACATTTTACTCTGTTTTGTTTTTGTGCATATTATTATCTCTGCAGGTCTATCTAGATAAGGTAGACTGGATAAACAATCTGGAAGAGAAAACAATGGACTGACTATTCTGGGGGACATAGGAGAGGGAGAGGTGAAGGAAAGGAATTGGGTGTTAACAAACCCAGGGACAAGGGAACATGAAGTGATCCAAAATTGATGGCAAGGAGGTTGTAGGAGACCTGATAGGGCTTGATCAAGGGTAATGTAATCGAGAGGAATTACTGAAACCTAAATGAAGGCTGAACATGATAGTGGGACAAGAGGAAAGTAAAAGGAAATAAAGGAAAGAATTAGGAGGCAAAGGGCGTTTATAGAGATCTAAATATAGGCATGTACATATGTAAATATATTTATATATGATGATGGGGAAATAGATCTATGTGCACATAGTTATAGGTTTAATATTAAGGTAGCAGATGGACATTTAGACTTTCTAAACCAGTGCTAGATTTTAAAGAAGGAAACAGACTCACTATACTAGATTCACTATATACCCATTTCTAGTCCTGGGATGGAGGGTGGGTTAAATGCTTTGAGGCAAATCATTTCTGCTTACTAGCCAATCTAACTTCTAAGATGCTCATTGAATCAGGAGATATTTCCTATTGATTCAAGGTTAATTATGGAAGGTTTTGACCTCACTTTTGATCTTAAAACAGTGACTAACACATAGCAGGTACTTAAAATATTTATTAAATGAATGAATGCATAGGATTGATAAAGACAACAGTGGCAGTTGGTAGACGAACCTTCTGTCAAAGAGAACCAAAATGAAATTGCCATAGAAGCAAGACTGGCGGACAACTTTGAGAAGTTAGGATAAAAATTAAAGACAGTTGAATTGAACTGTAATAAGAGAGAGGTTTTGAATAAATAAGTCATGCAGAGGAGTTTACATAATAAACTATGCAGTTTTATTAGTTCCCTGTTAGAACTAATTAGTTTGACTCTTAGAACTAATTAGTTCTGTTTGAATAACTACCTATTGGCCTATTCACAGGTTTAACCTGAGCTCAATTAAGTGTTCTAGAAGTTTCATTCTTTGTATTAGTACCCATAGTTTGTTATAAACCACATATTATCTTTGCAGATAGACATCTTTGCAGTTGATGAAATTCAAGTAGACATCTTTCTGATATCCTCTGCTTTCAATTCAAATCCATCTGATATCAGCAGTGATGTACATCCTTGGATATTCTCTTTTGAATCCAGCTTGAATTTTTGGCAATTTCTGTTTCTGATGTACTGCTATACCTAACTATTTTTTTTTTCTTATCTTAAGCAAAAGTTTATTTGAGTGTGCTATTGTTAGAAAAGCAAACTCCAAAAATTCCTACCCAAACGTACTTACTTGTGATGGGAGCTGGTAAGTTTTAATAAATCCCCCAAGTGGTTCTATCTGTTAAGTTGGTGGTTCAACTTAACCAGCCACACTGCAGAGGAAGATGAGGCTATATGGTCTTGTCTTGGATGTATTGTCTTAAAATCCCTATGTAAGGGAACTCTTTGGGTTGAAATTGACTGGATGGCAATGGGTAGGTTCTGAAGGAAATCTAGCAGTCAGTAGGTTAAGTGTTGGACTGTTAACCACAAGGTTGGTGGTTCAAGCCCACCAGCCATTTCAAGGGAGAAAGATGAATCAGTTCACTTCTGAGATTTATAGCCCCAATTTTACTGTATTCTAGAGGTAACTTATCAGTCAGTGATGTCATGACAGGCTTTCAGCTTTGCAGGAGAATGGATTCATTTATCATTTGATGAAAGTGTTTGTAAAATAGACTTATTTGTAAAATAGAATGTAAATTTATTTTTGCTATTATGGGAAGAAAACTAGCTAAAACCAGAAGAAAAATACATTTCCATTTGGTGTGTTGATTTTCATAGACTATAAAATTAAAAATCAAAGTGGTAGTGTGATAGAGATAAAATTAAATGTGACAAATGGATGTTCTAAAGCGGTATTTCTATTGAAATTAATAACCTAATATGTTTACATTCTCCCTACCGTGAATATTCAGTATTAAATAAATAGAAACTTTTAAAATTCAGAAGGTATTTTTTCCAAGTGCTAAAAAATCCCTACTGCTTAAAATTTTTTTTTTTTCATCTTTGGTTTCTTTAGAAAGACTTCTAGAGATTATTATTACTCTTCTCTTCGAGGTGGCAATATCCTAACCTTTGCAACTTTTTTTACAAAGTTTCCTCTTGTGATCTCAGAAACATTCTACCACAAAAACTCCCGTCTGGGTTAGTTCTGAGACTGCTGGGCTTGAGTTGTTTCAAGATAAGCCTTGTAAAGGATGTTTTCACCAAAATGTATTGTGTACAAAGAAAGGAAATTGGGAAGAAAGATGGTCCATGTACTTTGTTTAATGCTTTCTATTTGTCAGCTCACTGAGTTTTAAAGCGACTGTTTCGGACTCCATGTGAGTTACACAGGAAATGCTCACATTAGTATGGACACCTTACTGTAGTTGGGTTTAATCAAAGAATATAAAACTAGATCAGCGCACACAAGGTTGCTTTGTGAATATGTTAATTTTCTTCACCCATTGTTGTTGACATGTATCAGTTTTCATATCACTTTTATACTTAACATGTGAAAGATACTTATTGAGATCTCATTCTGTTCTCTAGTTCTTTAATGCTTCCTCCTCCCACTGTCACTACCCCAGTTCTTACAAATCTGTCTAGACTAGGGCATGTACCCACAAATAAGAGCTCTGGACACAGAATCTAGCACAGATAACCCCCTCAGGGTCCATAATGAGAGTAGCAAAGCCACGGGAGTAGGGGGATTGTGAGGGGAGAAGAGGGAGAAAAGGGAACCAATCACAATGATCGACATACCCTGCTCTCCCCCCCACCCCCGCCCCAGAAAGAATAACAGAAAAGTGAGTGAAGGGAGACAGTGGCCAGTGTGAAATATGAAAATAAAAATAATTTATAAATTACCAAGGGGTCACAAGGATGGGAAGGGATAAAGAGCTGATCCAAGGGCTCAAGTAGAAAAAAATGCTTTGGAAATGTTCATGGCAGCATATGTACAAATGTACATGATACAATTGGTGTGTGGATTTTTATAAGAGCTCTAGCCCCCTATAAAGTGATTTATTACAAATTAAAAAAGAAGCACCCATTCTGCATTAGACACTATACTTACGGGGTCCTGAGGTGCAGACAAGAGCGCTAGTCACCATTGCTCCTTAAGGGCTCATTTCCATACCATCTCCACATCGACGTGACAAAGTGCAAAAGAATAAATTAAAATGCCCACTGCCATCTAATCCATTCTGACTTAGAATGACCATATGAGACAGAGTGGAATTGCTCCCAGCCTCAGTATCAAGATAGACATGTTCAGAGAGTTAGAAGATGGTCAGGAAAAGAAAGTAGTAATTGGGAGCATGCCAGGTGTTTGGCCAGATGCAGTAAGTGGTTCCACTACTCTTCACAGTGGAGGTGGGAGGAAGTCAGGCTCTCTGCTCAAGGTAAAGAGTGAAAGTGAGGAGAACCTTTCCTACGGCTTGACTCTCAGTCGTGTGAATGGGGGCTAAATAGTTGGGGCCATGTTGGTTTTAGAAGCTGTAAATCCAGGGAAGAGCGTAGAATAAAGATGACCATAAATGGAGTCTGATCCTCTGTAATATTCCTACGATCACCATACGGCCAAAGCCTTCAAACACAATTTTAAACTCTGGTTCTGAACTGGTACAGAGCTAAAAGGGGTGAAAATCCAGGTTAGAAGATGGAACAAGTCTAGGTGACTACTCAAATGATTGTCAGGACAAGGAAACATCAAAACTAAACAAAAAAAATATAAGTTTCCACTAAAAAATAACCTTTTTAGGTGCTGTCAAGTCAATTTGCCACTCAATGAGCCCCTGGGACCAAATAGAGCAATCCGTAGGCTTTTCTTGGCCGAGACCTTTCTCCTGCAGAGTAGGGAGGAGGAGGAGAGTGACCAATGTTTACATTAGCAGCCATGTGCTTACCTGCTGCAGCACTGGAGCCTTTTAAAAATAAGCCACAAGGCACAACTCCAGTGCACATGTCAAAGAGAACAGCAGCAACAAAAAGAAATAAATGGATCCTGAATTCACTATAGACGAAATTCATCATTTGCAAGACATGGGTCCTCACGTCAAAAGTGCACTCCAATTGTGAATCTAATCTATGTAGACCTAGAAACATTACTATATCAAAGTTAAAGAGAACCCCTTAAAATGGGGAAAGCCTTTACTCCAAGGAATGACAGGGACTTCAGAATGGGGAACCTGTAGGTTCCTTCCCTTTCAAACCCCTGCTGAGAAGTTACATTTTTCACCCCAGAGCTCCTGAATCAGGATCTACATTTTCACAAGATCTGTCACCTTTGAGAGTATCAGAATGGCAGAGGAGTAAACCTGGGACTCCTTTGGGGGCGCCCTTCTGGTAGGCACTCTGGGGCATCCCAGGATAAGGAAGAACCTAAGTTGGGTACTCACGAAGAATCACAGTTGGCAAGAGTGCTCAGTCCTAGCATGTAGGTACTTGTAGTTAGGGTAATGTTCTCCTCTTCTACTTTTTCTCCCAACAAATTGTTTTGGAAGCTAGTTTACTTATCGAATTTTCCTAATGCATTATAGAGTGTCTAAGTAGTACCTTGTCCTCTCCCTTCAGATTCTTATTTTTCCCACAAATTGCCTTAGCTTCCCCCTTGCTTTGTCCGCACACCTCATTCATTGATAATGTCAACTCAGAACAACACCAACAGGCCTCACTGCTTGAGTCAATTCTTAGCAACTCTCTATAGGGTTTCCATGATTGTAACTCTGTAGGGAGCAGACAACCTCATCTCTCTACCACAATGCAGCAAGTGGGTTTGAACCACTGACTTTCTATTTAACAGATCAATGATTAACCCACCATGCCAGTTGGCTTCCTTGTTTGATGTCTATGCCTTTTTAGATAAATCATCTTTGTGCTCACTTCGGCAGCACATATACTAGGTATTTCATCTTTGGTACTTAAGGCTGCTTTCCATTTCCCATATTGCTCTTAGCATTTGCTTTCTGCACCTCCTTTTCTCATTATTTTCTCCTTCTGTTTTCCTATATTCTTTAGTTTCCTTATGTGCCGGATTCTCTTTGCTTATAAGGGACTGGATAAGAACGGGTTTGATTCATGGACTAATCAAAGCACTCCTTTTAACTTTAATTTTAATTTATTCTCAGTACTTGGTAGAAAAGAAAAAGTAGCTGCCAAACACAGTATGTCCTTAAGCTTCAGTAAACTTTTTTTGAACTTAGGGTCTTCTTATGGTAATTATCTGAAGTTATTGGGTTATTGGCGGTGTCACTAAAGAATGTGAGCTAGAAAAATAGCAGGGTGATAGGGAAATACTTTCATGTCTGAGTTTGACATGTGATGGAGTGGGAGAAGGAAGATGGGATCACAGCTGCCATATGCAGTGAATATAAGAAGAATCACTTGACTCCCAACCGGCTTGACTAGATTTTTCTATCGGAATGCAAAAACTGAACAAGCCAAAAACTACACTGTGCATAAAAACCTCCAATTGTACTTTAAGAATCAGGCATACTGTAAAAAGCACAGTCATTGAAACTTAGTACTTTAAACAGATTTATTTTTATATTAGAATAAGTGTGACCTCTCCCACCTCCTCCTGCCTCCATACATTTCTCCTTGGTACTTGGTAGTCATTTGTATTTCATTCAAAGATTTACCTATGAAATGGTGAGAAATCAAATCTGAATTATTTTATAAGATAGTAAAAAGTCAAGCAACCAAAAAAAGTCAAGCAACCAAATTGATGAATTATTTTCTTTTTTAATAAATGATTAAGGTGGTGGGTTTTATAAGTAGACGATCAAATCAACTGGTCTCTCTCAATAGAGACTGGAAGTGTTATTCAAATTACCCAAAATCTAAGGGAGTTTATTTGAAATGAAAATAGGTTATAAACACAAACATTTCTGAAACTATAACCAACTAACAAACCAAATCCATTGTCATAGAATCAATTCTAATTCATCAGGCAGAGTACAACTGGCCCATTGGGTTTTCATGATTATAAATCTTCCCTCCCCCCCCCCCCCCCCCCCCGACAAGATTGTAAATCTTAACTGAAGCCAACTGCTACGTCTTTCTCCCATCAAGTGCTTGGTGGATGGAAACCAAACACTTTCTGATTAACAGTACAGCACTCTCACCATGGGGCTACCCAGCACCACTATTTGAACCACATATGCCTTTAACTCATCATTTTCTGTAGCATTTTTATCCTTTATAGACTTACTAATTTTTCTCTTTCTGCTTTTACTGCCTAGCCTTTTGTCTTTTAAAATAGTAAATATATTAGAGTTAAATGTTTAGTCAAAGAAGAGATGAACATAAAATAATCTGTAGTTAGGATCCATCTTTGAGATAACTGTGATAAAACCTGATATTCAAGCCCTCTTTGTTCCTCTGTAAGTGGCATGCACTAGGTTCACAGGGGGATAATTTTGGATCTGCCAGCATATCAAAAGGAAATCATTAAAATCTTTTGGGTTATAAAATTTCTTGTTCCTCTATTTGGAGTTTGTCTAGATCAAAGGGTTTTGGGCTTAAGTTTTAAAAGGAGCTTTTTATAAAAGTAAGACCTCTTTAAGAGGAGACTTGTAATATTGCACAATTGACCTTTCCAAGTATGTTACTGAAATTCAGAAATGAATATATATCATTATATACAGATTAAATTGCTATCCAAAATATATTATACCAGAAAGCGATTGGCTTTAGGTTTTGACGTTGAGAACAGAAAATGATGTTGAAGCCTGAAAAATGTTTTTTTTATTCTTCTGCTTTTCAACTTGGTAAGATCTATACATTATTAATGATTTCCATTGCAAGTTTTCCCTGGGTTTTTTTCTTCTCATAGGCAAGATGATATAGGCCCCAGGACCTCCTTTCCCGATCTTATTACCAGGTTCCCGCCCCCTTAGTTTTCACTTACTCTCTTATAAAATATACCATCTCTCTCTCTTTTTTTGGGGGGGGGGGGAACAAGTATGGCAAATAATATTAATCAGCAATATATTAAGTTGTTCCACCTTAAGAGAGCGTTCATAAGAGACCTTGAAATGTCTAGTCTCTGATGGGGTAAAGTGATGTGAGCAAAGACTAAGCATCTTTCATACACCCCTGGCTTTTTAAAATCTGAGCTCGTGGGCAACTGCCCTTGATTCACAGCTGTTACATTCCCCTTGTCTTGGGCACTGCCCTTACTGCTCCTTGTTAGTCATTCAGTGTCAACAGTGAACATCATTGCAAGCACTCAGACTGGGAAAAGGATTCGTTTCCAGAAGTTAGTTTCCTTTCATCCAAGTAAAAGGTACACGCCAGTGTCATACAAAGTCATGGGTCATTTTAGAGATTTATGGAAATCGCACTTGTTTCTGTATTAGAGATCTGAACTTGAGCCTTGATGTTGAATATGACTTCTTGCAAAGCCAACAGGGTGTGGACGCCTATTACTAAGGCATTGTACTTGGCAGTGCAGAGGAAGGAAGGAATACTGCATTGCCTAATATCCCGTAGGGATGGGAAGCAGGGGGAGTGCATGATGTTCTTTTGCTGAAATTAAGGGCTCTCATGCTGTGTATTAGGTAAGGGAATGTGACTTGAGAATATTAAATAGAGTACATATTTAGGAATTCTTAGTCACAAACAAGGATATCCAGGAAAGCAAAGATTGTTAGACCACCAAACAAAGCATATGCCTTACTTTGGAAATAACACAAAGAATTTATTCGTTCCTCCAGTAACACCCCCACCCCCACTCCACCTCCTCCTTTTCATTTTGCAATACAAGACACTCTCACAAACATTTGCAAAACCTGAATACTAGATAGTATTGAGTGTTTTCATAAATATTTTCGGTTTCCTTTGAAAGCAGAGGATTCTCTTTGTATTATCCTGTTATTAATGTACCTTGGGTATCTGATACAATGACCTGGCCTAATAAATGAAGTACTTTGCTCTTTCTGATCATTCTGTAAGCTTATTTTATTGTTGTTTTTGATTTGTAATCCAAATAACTGAGTGGCCATTTTGGGGGGTATTCCTTTGCAAATTTAATACTTGTTATCTGTTTAGCATGGGGATTTTCATTATAGGAATAGGTTGTAAATTTTGATATAAAGAAATAAGAATATTTAAACTTACTTTAATAGCACACCCCCCTATATTCTGTCAAAGGTTTTTAAATCAGTGGTTATTTTGAATCAACAACAACAACAAAAATTGTAGTTTTCTTTCTTCTTTTTTAGAGGAGCTCTGGTAGCATAGTGGGTTTCATGATGGATTGGTAACTACACGATCAGCAGTTCACACCCACCAGCCACTGATTGGGAAGAAAGATGAGGCTTTGTGCTTCCATAGAGATTATAACCTTAGAAACCCACAGGTACAGTTCTGCCCAGCCCTATCCGGTCTCTATGAGTTGGAATCAACTTGATGGCAGAGATAAAATGAGGGTTAAGATGCCTTAAATGATGGCTGCAAGAGTTTTTTGTTTTTTTTTTGTAGGCATCACTGCCTCTGGTGGTCGTGGTCACTACCCAGCCGGCACTGGATTTGAACCGCCAAGCCTGTGGGCTGCAGTTCCGCACTCAACCACTTACGCCACCGGGGCTCAGCCCACACCACCGGGGCTCAGCCTGATGGCTGCAAGTTTTATCCAGCACCAGATGTAATATTTTTAGTCTTTGGGAGATGCTGAAAGATAGTTCCATACACGATGATAACGCATTCTGGCTTGTTTGGCTCTTGTTATTTCATAACAGTGGGAAAGGAGTGTTTACCTTTCCAGAAAGCAAACTCTTCTCCTGTGACCATTCTGGCTGACAGCCCCACAATTCTATCATTCGGGGTTGATAATGACCAACTAGAATTTACCTGCGTTGGGTTTGAGATGAATGTGCCAGAGGTGCCTGTCTCTCCAGGGCACATGATGGGTGACACGCATCAATCATGGTGATGGTTTTTATTTCAGTGTGTTTAAAGTGACTTCTTTTGAGATCAGTGACATGCTGCCTTTGTATGTTAAGGTAGGCTTTATTTTCTGTGACATAATGCTAGTTTCTGATGTGTTCCATTTGTAAATATCTTCCTTCTACTAAGCTTGCATTTGGAGTCTAATAACACTCTTTTGTTGGGATAGTTTTAAAGTTTTATCAGAGCCCTAAGTTTAAAAAAAAAAAAAGAGCCCTAAGTTTTGTAGCCTGTGTTAGTCCAGGTAAACTAGAGAAACAAATACATAGTCTCGCATATGGATATAAGGAAAAGGTTTACATACAAGAGGAATGGGACATTGAGAAAGCATACCAGGCCAGTCTAGTTCCAAGTCATAAGTCCTGTATTAACCCACTTGCCTGATATCAGTCTATAAAGTCTCCTTCCGACTCATGAAGTCATAGACTGTGGGTGCAGAGTCCCAGCATGGGCAGGGGTCTCCCCAGGACTACTTGCTTCCAGAGCTCAGGGTCCATCAACAGCATCCAGTGGTGGTAGAGGCAACTCAGCGCTGGCAGGCATCTCCACATGACTTCTCCAGCTTCAGAGGTCTGGCTCCGTCAGGGTAAAGCCATGTGGCTTCTCCTCTGGCTCACCCAGCTCCTCGGACACTACCATCTTGTCTTCTCTGTAGTTCGTGGTCTCTGAGACTAACTCCCAACAACTGGGGAGAGTGTTTCTCATCTCCACGAGGGAAATATCGTGAGATTTTCCAGAAGTCTCAGGAGTAAGCCATGCCCACATGGAGGCCTCATTGGCTACTCAATGGCTATCTCCAGATTAATAGGCTAGATTCCACCCCTACATCTCAATCATGAAATTAGCATAAGCACATGACCGCCACATAACCTATTTCTCACATAAGAGTACAGGTAAATATCCTTACTCCTTTCCTATTTGTTATTACCTTTATTTCTGATCTTTTAAGAGCCATTCCACCGAATTTTAATTTCACATGAATAAATATTCTGAAGCCAGACAGAGCAAGAGTTTCATGATTTTGAACTGTTTGGAGCTCAAGTAACCAAGATGAGTGTGTTATCAACACATAAAATAACCCCTACCACATTAGTGAAATACCTAATCTAATATCATCTCACTAGAGTTTGGGTAGTTTGAGGTGGTTTTCTTACCAAAAATGAACAATTCTACATATTATAAAAATATATAGTTACATAAAATAGATTACTTTCTTATGTACAACTTCACTTTATATCCAAATGTGATGTGACAGGAGGGTGTCTATATGCAAATGATTCCCTTAAAGAAACCCATATCTCTGAGTTGATTCTGACTCACAGTGACTCATAGGACAGAGTAGATCTGTGTTTCTTGCTGCTGTAGGGGCCAAAAAACTCATCTTAAGTGCCCACTTTGGAAAATTAACTCGAAATGTATCTTTATTTTCTGACTTAGAAAAGTTACCATCATTTCGTCCTATAAATACTAGACATGTGACTTACAGAAGGTTTAAGCTAATTAGTCATAACTTTTCTTAATCTATGCATTCCATATTCCTGTCGAGCCCCCAGCGTGTGGTTACAGAAAGTGGCCCAAACAGTTACAGTAGTGTTTCCATTAGATATCATTAGAGTCAAGGCACGGGGCTCCTCATTCTAGGACCTTATCCTGTGCCAGGAGTGCTATCGTAAAAGTGGGATGTGCTTGGAAAACCTTCGTGGTAAACCGAAAATACTGTGGAAACTCTACAGAGCCCGCAGGTACGAGAAGCTTTGTTTTTAAACCATGGTTTATCATGTACCACCAGATTATCGCCTGGCATGATCTGCAGCCTGGTTTTTTGGTTAGAGCTGAAATGATCCAGCTTGCGTTTGAGATAAAGCTATCGATTCTAAGCCTCTTCTCTGCCTCAACAACAACATTTCTAATGCTTCCGTGGGAGAAAAACTCTGTTGTTGCTGCGGTATAAATGCTCACTTAAGGCAAGACTGGTCAACAGATTCCATTGTGGCATCTAGTAAACTCATATGCTGAGTTAGTTTTGACATTTAGTTTCTTTGTTTGCTTTTTTAAAATTTTATTTTTTGTTTGTTTGCTTTTTAAAGGATTGTTTGGTTAGGTTAAGGAGGACCCTGGAGTTTTGTTTTTATTTCTTCTGTTTTATTCGCACCGCATTATTGTCGTCAGGTGCTGTGGAGCGGGTTCCATCTCACAGCAATCCTCTCTGTACAAGGGCAGGAAGCACTGCACGGCCTGCGCCTCCCTCCCCACGGCCCCATGCAGGCAGCCTCTGGGTCAAGGCGTCTCATTGAGGGCCTTCTTTCTTTTGCTGCTCTTCGACCTCACCAAACACGATGTACTTAGAGTTTTCTCTTTTCTTGGCAAGAAAGTACCAAAGCCCACCACCATCAAGTCGGTTCTGACTCATACGGACCCTAGCTAGGATTTACGAGGCTTTGTCAGTCTTTCTGTGGATCAGCGAGTGGGTTTGAACACCGACCTTGTGATTAGCAGCCCCTTGCTTACTCAACAACATTAACAGAGGTTCTATGCAGGAACATCAGAATTTTTTTTTTTCTTTGAAATCGCTACTTTTTAAAAAGAGTTACCCCAAATTCTGAACATCAGTAAAAAGTAGTGTACAGATTGAAGTTAATAAATTTCACATTGAAGGATCCAAATACTTGCTGAGTAGTTAGGAAAATGTATATGAATCGTCATTTTTTTCCTGATACTTTCTACTTTTTTCCCCCCGATGACTTTATTGGGGGCTCTTACAGTTCTTATAACATTCAATACATCATTTGTATCAAGCATATTTGTTCACATGTTGCCATCTTCATTTCCAAATATTTTCTACTTGAGCCCTTGGTAAAGCTCCTCCCCCCCTTTTTTATGAATCATTTTACTGTGGACTCATCCAGCTCCCATCACGATCCATACACACATCAATTGTAGGCAGGCCACATCTGCACACTTGTTGCCATCATCACTCTCAAAACAGAATCCGTCATTTTTAGCAACCCAATCAAAAGATGACCACATACTGAAAGTTTTAAATATTCTCATGTGTGCAGTATGCTTTATTTTGCCCTCAAAATCATATTTGCTATGATAAAACTAATGGCATTTATAGATGTGTGTGTGTATACACACACACACACCTACATACATATGTAGAAATAAGGTAGTAGATGAACACTGGGCCTCCACGCAAGTACTCCCTCAATGCAAGAACACTTTGTTCTATTAAACTGGCATTCCATCATGCTCACCTTCCCAACACAATTGCTGAAGACACAGTGGGTGCATAAGCAAATTGGTGAAGAAAGCTTATGGTGTCCAGCTATCAAAAGATATAGCATATGGCTTGAAGAGAAACAATCAGCCATCTAGCTGAGAAGCAACAAACCCCTTGTGGAGGAAGCACACCCGCCTGTGTGATCACAAGATGTCGTGATCAAGGAATAAAAAAAATCATATCATTGTGAATAAGGGGTGTGTGGAGTGGGGACCCAAAGCCCATCTGTACACACAACTGGACATTCCTTTACAGAGGGGTCGCAGGAAGGAGACCAGCCAGTCAGAGCACAGTATAGCAATGATGAAACATACAACTTTCCCCTAGTTCTTAAATGCTTCTTCCCTCCTACTATCATGATCCCAATTTTACCTTGCAAATCCGGCTGGTACAGACAGGAACTGTACACACAGGGAATCCAGGATAGCTGAACCCTTCAGGATCAGTGGTGAGAGTGGTGATACCAGGAGGGTGGAAGGAAGGTCGGATAGGAAGGGGGAACCAATTACAAGGATCTACATATAGCCTCCTCCCTAGGATATGGACAACAGAGACGTGGATGAAGGGAGACGTTGGACAGTGTAAGACATGAAAAAATAATAATAATTTATAAATTATCAAGGTTTCATGAGAGAGAGGGGCAGGAAGAGAGAAGGAAAAGTGAGCTCAAGGGCTCAAGTGGAAAGCAGATGTTTTGAGAATGATGATGGCAACAAATGTACAAATGTGCTTGACACAATGGATGGATGTATGGACTGAATGAGTTCCCAATAAAATGATTTAAAACAGTAACACCAACAGAGCTAATTGCATTTAAGCAAACACTCTCCTGGTATCACCACTCTCACCACTGGTCCTGAAGGGTTCAGCTATCCTGAATTCCTGTCTGTACCAGCCGAATTTGTAAGGTAGAATTGAGACCATGATAGTAGGAGAGAAGAAGCATTTAAGAACTAGGGGAAAGTTGTATGTTTCATCGTTGCTATACACGCTCTGACTAGCTGGTCTCCTCCCTGCGACCTTTCTGTAAAGGAATGTCCAGTTCACCAAGGATTACATTTCCATTTAGCGTGGGGAAAGCCCCGCTCTTATTCATTTCCATTGTTTAAATCTACAGTGTTAATGCTGAGCAAAACCTGACCTTAGAAACAAGCAAAATGAAGTGCTAAAGCCTCACCACCACCATCCCACCCCCATAGCAAATTATATATGGAGTGGCCTCTGCTGGTTTGAAGCACCAGGAAAAAAGCCAATTACTGACATACTTTATTAGTCAGCAGCAATTGCATATTCAGAATTTTGAAGCAGAAGAAGAATGCAGCATAGGATATATTTCAATAGGACTGCATTTAGGACACATGTAATCATAACAGATTGTAAAAAGTCACATGGTCTGTGACTTTGTCAAGTGGCTGGCTGCCAGGAGCTAGTCCTCCCTAAGCAATGTAAATGTGATGATACTAGTGCCTGTGCCTTTCAGTATAGATTAGGAGAGTAAAAGAGGCATACAAATGACTGTGATAAGCAAGTGGGGTGGGAGAGGTAAGTGGAGTGAGAGAATGTCTGGCTCAGGCAATCAGACACGGCTTCCTGGAAGGCATGTTAAAGGGTGTTGTAAAGAATAGATGTGATTATGGCAGTGGGAGATAGGAACTGAGCTATTGCAGATAAAAAGGGCAGCATGCTGTTTGGAGTGCCGCAAATCCGTAGGAAAAGAAAGTGCCCACACAGCGGAGGGTCTCCTGGTATCAGCTCAGGTCTTTCCACTTTTCTTGTTGTAGGCATGGAGAAGCATTAGCATTTTCTGGACTGAAGAGCGCCTTGATCAGATGTGTCCTTTGTGATGATGACTCGGTAAATTCTGTGACTGAAGAGGTAGGAAGCCGTAGGTAGTGCTACAATGAAGTTGTAGTTCAGGGGGTAAGCAATAAGAAGTTTCAAGAAGTGGCAGAGGGATACAAAAGAAAGGGCAGGTATTCATGGGGAGGAAATAGGACTTGGTACGGAGTGAACGGGGTAGATGGTGATGGAGGAAAAGATGATTCCTCATTTAGCTCACGATACACGGCGTAGAGCAAGGTGTCCAGTAAGTAAACGATTGCCTGAGAATTTGGGGCTTGCATGACAGAAAAAGTGATTGAAGCAGGAAAAAAATGTTTCAAGCCAAAGATGTTAAGATTTATGTTTTAGATAATTGATTTTGAGCTGCAGGCAGGACATACCTTTCGAAATGTTCTTAGGCAGTGGAAGCTGTCAAAATGGAACTTAGGAAAGAGGTTGAAAGTGACAATGAAGGGAGCAAACAGAACGGAAGGGACAATGAACAGAGCCTTGGATATAACTGTGGACACAGACTAATCATAAGTAGGAGGCTCTGTTAAGAACATGGAATAGAAGTTAGAGATGTAAAGAATATTGGAAAATAATAATAATAATAATAGAAACAATAATAAGAGAAGACTATTACCAGCAAGGTTGGGAATGAAGGGATGTAAAGAAAATGAGTGTGGAGGCAGGACTCTTGAATTTTGTTTTTTAAGGAACAGTTTCATCATATGATGGGTAAGATTATAAAAAAAGTTAAGGAAGGAGAGAGGGGTAGGTTTGAGTTTTCTGACAGAGAAAGGGTATATATATATATTTGGCTGAGGAAGAAATAATCATTTTTTTGTAAGCCAATAGAGAAGGAGCTAATAAAGAGGAAAAGGTGAAGCTGACTTTGGAGAGAAGAGAGAAAGGGAGATTGGATAGAGGGAGATAGTAAGGAGACGTGGAGGTGGACATCTAGTGCAGCGTTGTCTAATTAGGTTTTCTGCAGCAATGGAAATATTGTCCATCTTCATTGTCCCATTCAGTAGCTAAATGCGATATACTTAAAAGGTGGCTAGTGGCTATCTTCTTATTGTTCGGCCCCACTTAGCTGATTCTAACTCATATCGACCTTGTATGCACTAGAATGAAGCATCCCCTGGTCTTGTGCTATCTTACAACCATTTCTATGAGCCAATTGCTGCTGTCCCAGCCTCAATCCATCTTGTTGAGGGTCTTCTCCCTTCTTGCTAATCCTTTACTTTGTCACACATAATGACTTTTTCCAGGGACTAGCCCCTTCTGATAAGATGTCTACAGTAAGTGGGATGAGGTCTTGATATCCTTGTTGCTAAGGAGTATGTACTCTGGCTGTACTTCTTCCAAGACAGATTTGTTGTTTCTTCTGACATTGTATTACAGTTCAATATTCTTCAAAGACCCAAGTTCATCTTTAGTCATCCTTAGTCGTTTTCCAACTTTTCTTATGCATATGAAGCAATGGAAAATACCATCACTTGTGTCAGACACACCTTAGTCCTCAAAGTGAGACTTTGCTCTTTAATATTTGTGTAGCAGATTTGCCTAACACAGAGCATCCCTCAGTCCTTTATGAGTTTTTCAAGGTGTTGCATACTGGTCTGGTTGAGAGGATTTTTGTTTTCTGGATGTGGAGACATAATCCATACTAAAGGCCTTGCTTTGTGATCATTATCAGTAAATGTTCCAAGTCCTTTTCACACTCCGCAGACAAGGTTGGGTCATTTGCATATCACAGATTGTTAATGAATCATCCTTTAGTCCTAATATTGTATTCCACCTTGGAACAAAACCAAATGGCGTGTCCCTCCTGCCAACCCTAACTTACCTATCTCACCTCCATTCCCTCTGCCTTCTTAACAGTGAAGAGAAAAGATGCAAAAACAGCCTCATCTGAAAAAGACAGGGACATCGTTTTCATAGACTGCTGTGATCTGTAACGTCAGTAGCACTGTATTTTTTTCTCTGAGTAAAATATTGAAAACCATACTGGAGTAGTTGGCACTAATCCTGGTTATCATCTATAAAATCACAATTTGGCCATTATGATAATACCAGACCTAACCAAACTCGCTACCCGGGGGTCAGTTCAAAGTCACGGTGACCCTATAGGACAGGGTTGAACTAGCTCTGTGGGTTTTTGAGACTGTGACTCTTTACCGAACTAGATCTTTCTCCTGCTGAGCAACTGGTGATATGTCACCACCACGCCCCTGCAGAGTCTGGGATCATACTAGCAGGGCACTTTAAATGCTCTATTTTAGATGGAGTCCAAATGTTTTATTCCTTTGGTTAGCCCTACAAATCAATAACTTTGCCAAAAACATTAAAAAGATATAAAATGCAAAGGAGTTTAGGTCTTTGGTTTCTGTGACACTTTAACTAATTTAAGAGATTTCTTGAAGTAATTTATGGGAGCAACACTCTAAAATCTTGGTTTATATTTCTTACAGCAAGGAGCACAATGAAAGGGGATTAGCTGCTTTAATAAGCCAAACCAAAGCACTGTAAAAATGATCAAAGCATGTTAAGACATTTTCATTTTCAGTAAAAGTCTTTAATTCCTTTTTGTTGTCAGGATTTTTTTTTTAGGAATAATAGCACTTGGCATAGGTATGATATGAAAACAGCATACTCTTAAGCTTCTAGGAGTTCAATCATTGAGTATCTTTACTTAAATAAATACTTCTCCTTTTCCTTCTCTCCCTCCCTGCCCCATTCTTCCCTAATGTTGGCTCTGCTAAGGTCAGTTTAGGTACTAGAAAGATGAAGGTGCCTTTCCTCCCTTCTCGGAGCTTATATAAATAGTCTTTAGGAATAGTTCTCGAGATGAAGGAGCAGGCAGCAGCAGCACCACCATGGGACTTGTTAGAGAAAACCCCACCCCAGACGTACAGAGTGAGAACCTTTGGGACGAAGCCCAGCCATCTGTGTTTAACTAGCTTTCCAGGGATCCAAGTTAAGACCACTGGTTACATTTTAGGTAGTGTGCAAAGGAGTTTGGGTTTCCATGAGAACTAAGCCTCCACATCAATAGGCACCAAGACAAATACTTAACGTGAAAGCCATTGGCCCCAAAAAAGGAAATTAAAGTCCTCAACCTGTAAAAAATACTGGTTAATGTGCTTCTGAAAACAATAAATACGTATGCTACACCCATTTGAAAGTGTACAATTCTGTGCTTTTTAAGTATTGCTACAATTATGTATAACCAGCCTCAATATCTAGAACATTCTCATCATCCCAAAAAGAAATCCCATGTCTGTTAGTTATTACTTCCAATCAGTTTTTTCTCCGCTAATACCTATTCAACTTTCCATGCCTGTGGATTTCATGCTCCGACCATTTCTATAAATGGAACCATGTAACATATGAGTTTTGCAAATGGCTTATTTCATTTGTCCCAATATTTTCAAGCAATTTATTTATATTGGACCTGTGTCAGTCCCTCATTCCTCTTTATCGCTGAATGATATTCTGTTTTAGTGATCTTTTTATCTGTTAGCTTTCCCACTCTTTTGGTCTGTGTGAATCATGGTGCTGTGAATCTCTGAATTTTTGTGCCCACATATTTGACTGGACATAGATTCTCAGTTCAGCACACCTAGCTGAGATGTTACTACTGAAGGCCACATGAAAATTCTGTGGGTCACTTTTAAAGTAACTACCAAAGGTTTTCCACAGCAGCCACACTGTTTAACTGTATCTTTACATTAATGTTTACCCTATGCATTTTTACATATCATGCAATACTTTACATATTGTTTTGTGAAGAATGTTATGCCGTTACTTTTTACACATTGATGGTCTTACTTTCCTCTTTTTTTTTTTTTTTTTGGTCTAACAGATTTCCTCTTAAGTCTTTGTCTTGGTGCCTATTGATGTGGAGGGTTCTTTTTCAGCAGCAGACTCTGACCAAACTACTGTCAGCCCTTGACCTGACAAGATTGCTTTCCTGCTTCGCAAACTTCTCTTGCCAATGAGAAAGAAGTCCCTTTTTCTGCCCTGTAAAGAGCCTAGGAAGGGTGGTTGGCCCTGTGTCTGTGTGCCTGCACCAGAGAGCCCACTCAGGTGGGTGAGGTCAGACCATATGCTGCTCTGCTCTCCTCTGACCAACCATGCTGCCTGAATCTCCCACTAAGAGGGAGGCCATGGGGGAGGCACAGGAGCTGCAGGAATAGCTGAGGTGTTTTCAACTGGCCACGTGAAGGGATTGGGGGGGCGGGGCTGAGGGTCACAGGCAATATATAATCACACCATACTTTCCTGCATTCTGGCTTCATGTGGGCAACAGCTGGGCCTATGGCAGGACTGACTTATGCCTAGATTGTGAGGGTCAGGCATAGTCCCCCACCTTGTCCTCCAGCCATATGTCCGTGACAAGCGGCCGCACTGCTCTCAGGCTCTGCCCCCAAATATTCCAAGTAAAAGCACAGCTTCGATTGTTTCTTTTCTAATGCCAGAGTACTACCAGAGAGCCCTGATAGAATAGCAGGTTACAAGTTAAGCTGCAAGGTCAGGGGTTCAAACCAACCAACTACTCTGCAGGAGAAAGATGAGGCTTTCTACCCCCACAGAGATTTGCAGCTTCAGACACACACAGGAGTAGTTCTCCTCTGCATTATACGGTTCAGATTGACTCCGTGACTGTGAGGGAGGGAGACTCAATCTATGACTTTTTCATCATGACTTATACAAGTATGATCAAATGTAACATTTCCATGTTGAATGAAGGCGAGTGAAACAGTAGTTCACTCCTGGAGATGTCGTGAGATGTGTGCAGTGTCTGAATGAGTGCACTATGTCGGAACTTTTAAAAAACATAATTTCATCATTTCTACCTGTTTATGCATGTGCTTGTTATTTATGTGGATATTTGCAAAAACACCATATATTCCCACCAGCAAGGTTTGAAGGTTACAGTTTTTCTACATTTTTACCAACACTTGTTATTTTGCTATATTTAATTGCCATCCTATTTGGTGGTGCAAATAGTTAAGCTCTTTGCTCCTAACAGCGAGAGTGACAATTCTCATCTACCCAGAGGTGCCTTGAAAGAAAGGTCTGATAACCAACTTTTGAAAAGGCAGCCATTGAAAACTGTAGAATGCAGTGCTCCGAAACACTTGGGATCATCAAGAACTGGAATCAACTCAATAGCAATTCGTAGTGGTAATGCAGGTATAGTGGTATCTCATTATAGTTTTGATGAGCAGTTGAGGAGTCCTGATGGTGTAGTAGGTAAGCAGCGTGTTGCTAACCAGAAAGTTGGCAGTCTAAGCCCACCAGCTGTTCTGTGGAAGAAAGATGTGGCATTCTGCTTCCATAAAGATTACAGCCCTGGAAACTCTTTAAGGCAGTTCTACTCTGTCTACACGATCAGCATGAATCAGAATGATGAGATAGCAATAGGATAGTAAGCATCTTTTCATACATGTTTAGCAATTTGTAGCTTTTTGTTTGGATAAATGCCTGTTCAAAACGTGGCCCATTTTTTGTTAACTTGCAAGCATATGTAATATGCATATTCTGGATATTCGACCGTTAGATTTGTGATTTGGAAAATTTTCCTTCCATTCAATGAATCGTCTTCTCACTTTCTGGATAATGTTCTTTGGTGTACAGAAATTTGATTTTGATGACGCCCAATTTATCTCTTTCCCCCTTTGGGTACTTTTCTTGTTACCTTCTTTGTTTTTTGAAAGTATCAGCTTCCTGAATCCTTTCGGGCCATTAGTGAGAGTGGTGACACTGGGAGAGTGGAGTTGGGGTAGAAAGGGCGAACCAATTATAAGAATCTACATAAACCCCCTACCTGGGGGATGGAAAACAGAAAAGTGGGTAAAGAAAGGAGATGTTGGATAGTGTAAGGCATGACAAAATAATAATAATTTATAAATTATCAAGGGTTCATGAAAGAGGGAGGGAGAAAATTGAGCTAATACTAAGAGCTCAAGTAGAAAGCAAATGTTTTGAGAATATTGAGAGCAACAAATGTGCTTGACACAATGGATGGATAAATGGATTGTGATGCGAGTTGTACGAGCCCCCAATAAAGTGATTTAAGAAAAGAAAATATCACCTTCCTATCATTAATCAGTCAGGCTGCTAAAATAGTTGTTTACACCTTTTTATTGGTGAAAATCGTGAAGAGTGAGATTTCATAGTTTCCATAAATTAGAACATATTTGCCAAGGGATGTTATTTGTAAATTTAAAGCATTCATTTACAGCCATTTACAATACTTTATGTTGTGGTTGTGGAAATTAAATTCTGGCATCATCAGAGCCATAAATATATTTTAAAAAAACTGTGTCAAGTTCATTTAACAATCTGCAGTTCTTGTTTAGGAAAAGTGAAAATAAAGTACATACACATGCTGTGAATAATACATTCCTCTTTCAAAAAGACAATTCTGTCTCTCAAAAACTATGAACTCCCTGCGATAAAAGTAGGATCTCCAGAGCCATTTGCGAGGGAACACATGAATTCCCGGAACTTGAAAATAAACACGAGGTGGTGTTTATTTGTATTAGTTTAAAAGTAGTAGCACTGTGTGTCAGAAAACTGAATCTGTAACACTTAAGTTAGTCTAAGCAAGCAAGTAATATCAGCCAGCATGGCTTTAATCTACTAAGTAACTTGAAATCCAAAAGATCAAAGGAAGTTATAACTAAAAACAGCCCTTCATGCAACTTCCCTGTAGAAGCAGGAAAAGACTAGAAATTACATGTCACCTTCATATCCTGGCTTGCTGACCTTGTGCTCAGATCAAGTCCCTCTGTATGCCAGCTGTTACCATTATTAAGACTTTGCCCCCAGGGGTTAAATAGGAGAGAAACTCTCCTGTCCTATGGGAGAGCAAACACTGAAAAGTTCCAGCCCCTAACATGCCTAATTCAAAGTAATCTGCATGTGCTTGTCATTCAGCCCCGCTGCTCTGTGGAGCAGCTCCTGCCAATGTGCGCCTTCTGTTGAGCTGTGTGATTGCAGCCGGTTTAGACTCTCGCTGCCTGGATCTTTCAGGGGAGTTTCTTCTTCCAGCAGAAAGGTAATGAATGCATTCACTCTTGTTCTGACAAGTGTCAATCGGCTACTTTGGTAGAAGTACTTAGAAATGGCACTTCGAGGATTGTATTTGAAAGTCCAGCTTGCGATTGTTTTTAGTATAAACTGAGAGTGACATTTTATTATTTTGTAAGCGTGTTGGGGTTTATTTGAAGCATTGATGTAGTACAGTCAAAGTAAGGTAAGTTAAATTTTAGGTTGATTAAAATGTGCTCTATTTAGGAGTGAGAGGGAGCACGATTCAGAGTTGTAGTCTCAGAGTGAGATTCTTGCTTGACCACCACCTCAATCCAAAAATGTGGAAACAGTGGCTCTGTCGTTTTCAGATGATAGAGGAATCCCTTTTCTCGCCTGTGGGAAGCAAATAGTGAGTGGGAACAGCACAGTGCAGGCATACTTCTCCTGCCTGTGAGTCTGGAAAGAAGCCGGCTAGGGAAGTGAGCCTCAAGAGCTAATTTAGTTCTTATCAAAGTTCCTTTTCAACGCACACCCTTACATTGCGTTTGAGGTCATCAGTTGTTTCTGCCATTAACCCGATAAAAATGCTTGATGTATTTTAATTTCAGCAATGGTACTATATTATGGGTAGATTTCCTTCTTATATATTTGCCATGTTTACTTTTGCAAAAAATGAGAGCAGTTCATTTGTATGCAATTGGTAGAAAAATGCAGACTCGTTTGTGGACCAGTTTAATGTCTGGTGGTAAAATGTGAATTTTAAAGAAGTAAAACAGATCAAAACTTAGGGCAAACTGAAGTATTTCCTGAAAACTATTGACTGGCTGCAAATGTAAGAAATATGAAACACATTTTACAGCATGCTGAAAATTTTCTTAACAAACCGGTATAGCTTTTGAGATGACAAGAATGAAATCTGTGCTTTGTACTGCTCCAAGGGCTATTTTAGATTACAGTATTTATAATTGAGAAAACTCAGATTCCCTTTGATGGCTAGGCAGTCACTAAACTATGTCAATAAGTCCTGAGCTAATGAGTGGCTCACTTGTAGGCAGTGGGTTCACTACCTACTAGGCATTTAGTATCTGCTGACGCATTTCTGCCTTTTAAATTTTAAAATAGCCTTTTTTGGGCGTCGTGTACTTTTTTGCTTTAAAATTAAACTATGCTTTGTTGCTAAAATTTGCCTATTGGAATATTTTATTAGCTTGTACTTTTCGATTTGAACTTTGTTTTAGGATACAAAAAAAAAGGAAGATATATATACACACACACACACACACACATACACACACATAAATCTTTTTACACTTGCTAGAGCTTACATTTTAGACCTGGATCTAAAATATGAACTATTTGCATTGATAATAGAAAAATAGTATATGTAAATGATTGGTCTTCAAAGTGTTTTCTCTGGGTTATGGCGTGTCATATAAAAATTGTATCATTTGATTTTATAATCTAATTCCAGTTGGCATCAGAGTTTATAGTGAACCAATCAATCCTTTCTGGCAACTGTTAGGAAATGTGCTTTTCAGCGTTTGCTATCCACCAATTCTTTACCTTTCACCGACGGCTTGGAGCCATGGGAGCAGGGGGTGGGGGTGTGCACTGTGTTCCACTGCAAGCACTTCCACTGTGTTAGTCTTGTAACTCAGTGTGGATGAGGACAGGCTTAGCATACAGGCTGTGTTGACATTTCCTATTTTTTAAAAGTTGTTGTTCTATCCCTTAATCACATTCTAATACAGGAAACAAAACAAGTATTTGGGATCAAGAAAAATCAACTGGCCAGTCTCTGGGGGAAAATATAAAACAAAGCAACAAAAGAAAATTAGAAGAGGGTGACTTGGAGAAGAGGGTGGTCCTTTGTTCTGTCCATCTGAGGTTCTCTTCTTTTGTCATGTTAATCACCATTAAACCAGCGCACATATTTAGATTCCAAGAAAACTACCCACTGGGAACACCAAAGCCATTGCCATCAACACCCAAGAACTGCCCCAAAGGGTTTTTCCTAAGTTGTAATCTTTAAAGACAAGTCTGTCACATCTTAGTCCTAGGAGAGGCAGGGGACTTCAAGCTATCTTTTGGTAGGCAGCTATGTGCATCCACTTTGAACACAGGGCTTAGTATCTGCGTGCTAAATAAGAGCTTTCACCTTTTTCACTGAAAATCAATTTAATTACCTTTGTGAGCAACAGTCAAAGTAATTTAACTTTATCAGTTATACAGCGGGTTGAAGCTTACTGATTAGGAGGCTGGTGCAGGACTGAGCAATGTTTCCTGGGACCACCAGAAGTGGGAGCCGAATCCCTGGCACCTAATGAACAGCAGCCAGACATTCAAGAAAGCTGACAGTATAATTCACAAACACTTCTAGTGCTAAGTAGAGAAACAGACAGAGATTTTCTAACATTTGTACTCAGGCTCTTAGCAGGAGTTAATTTATAGCTCAAGTAAGGAAAGATTTTGACATTCGATGGTTTTCTACGGGTAGAGTCCTTTTATTTAAAGGGTGTCTTTTGTGTTTCACACAAAATACTTTTAGAGATAGTTCCCAAGTTCCTCAATTAGACGAAAGGAAAGGATACCCTTGAGACATTATTTGCTGGGCTCTGCAGGGAAGAACCCATTTGAGGAGCTGCTGTAGGAAATGTGATTTGCTACTTCTCAAACTTCACAAAACAGCAGGGAGCCAGGCCTGGTATCAGAGTGGTGTTTGTGGGAAAAGCTGAGATAATTCTAAGAGGAGCAAAAAAGAAAGAAAGAAAGAAAACCCATAACACCATTTCATTTAAATCAAACAACTTTTTGGTGCATTATAGTAGT
>PVJH01017722.1:0-47060 GCA_004026705.1 Nesogale talazaci | reverse complement strand
CCCCCCCCCCCCCCATCTGAAAAGGGGAAATGATAATCACAGCTTTTCTTCCCTGGCCTGGGCTGGGGCAGGAACGGTTGAGCAATGCCCTTCCCTAATAGCTAGTCCCAAGGATTCTCCCCACAGAACCACTAAAGGTAAGCGTGTGTATGTCTGCCTTCTTATTTCATGGTTATCAGAAATAAAACCCTTAACATAAACCACATGACAGCAAGCCACCGGTTTCATCAATATAACGGCCAAATTGCACTAAGCGAAAAATCAATTCCAGTAGAACCAGTCATAATCGGATAGTTTATTGTTGTGGGTGTTTTCCCTCGCTCATTCTCTCTCCCTCTCATCACACCCAGACAAAATGCAATTTAAAAAACACAGATATTAATGTGTCTAACATGCCAACCACAATAACCTCCGTGACACCAATCTAGCGCTTGGGAGTGAGTGCAGAGAAGCTGAAGATTCAAACAGCTATGAACTGTGGCTTCGACAACCTCCTGTGCGCACGATTTCAAAGGCTGAGAAATTTCAAGGGCGCTTCATAGCTCTCACATCAGTACGGTGCACAGCCCCACAGCAGCAAAGACGAGCCTGCTTTGGGAGGGCGTCCCGGAGGGCGACGATGGCTCCAAACGGCCAAGGGAAAGCTTTCTTGTTGGGAAACAAAATCCCACCTTGCTCAGCTCAGAGGGACTTGCTGTCTCTGACCCGTGTGGGCTGTGAAGCCCGGGGCAGGCAGAGCACACTGGGTGTGGCCAAGTGGGGAGGCCTGAGACTGGGAAACCGAATTGAGGGAGTCTCACCTAATAGTCTCTAAATGTGAGGGAGTAAAAAAGCATATAGTGTACCGCAAAGAAATCTGGGACTAGACGAATGAAATAATAAAAACAGGAAAGAGACTCTGGCCTGATAAAAAGATAGTTTTTCGTTTCATGTGTTTTCTGGCCGTACCACTCTAAACATTTCTATATTGATATAACTATGCAGATGTATATATTTATAAAATGTGTATATTTATAAATGCATGTCGTGTGTATATTACCATGGGAAGTTGTGGAAGACGGCTCTGTAATCATTTGCTGTGCTTTTATTTCTCCTCAATCAAATGCAGAACTAAAATAGCCTTGGCATTCCTTTTCAAGACATAGCAGAAGGATTATAATTTAAGCATTAAATATACCCAAACAGGTAATTTGTTATAGTTACTTTAGTTAATCAATTATAGTTGCACATATTTAAATATAAGCATATTTCTAGCTGAGAATCTGAATGTGTGACAAGGTATATTAATCACAATTGTTCTGGTGTCATTAAACGTAAGTGAATTTTAAAACAAAGCCTTGTGAGAATCAATGATCCAAAACTAAAGTCGTCAGGAAAAATCTAAAAACCTTGTAGCTAAAAGGAATCAAATTTAGACAACAACCTACAGTACTTCCCTGCCTATCATTCTGGAAGGTCTCGGGCGCCCTCTACAGGCCATCTCTAAAATTTTCACAGATTTGATGTTTATTTTCACACTATATATTTAAGGCAAGTTCTAAGGCCTGTAAGGAAAAAGGAAAAGGAAAACCATCATCACTCTCAAAACATCCTCTCTCCACTTAGGCCCCAGTACCTGCTTCCTGTATTTCCTTCCCTCCCCCATGAACCCTTAATAATTTACAAATCGTTATTACTTTTTCATTATCGTACACTGTCCAATGTATCCCTTCACTCCCTTCCCTGTTGTCAGTGCCCCAGAGAGGAGACTATATGTAGATCCCTGAAATCGGTTCCCCCTTTCTATTCCACCATCCCTCGAACCCTCCCACTATCACCACTCCCACCACTGGTCCTGAGGGAACATCTATCCTAAATTCTCCATGTTTCTGACTCCAGTGTACATCCCCTGGTCTAGCTGGATTTTCCTGGTAGAATTGGGATCATGAGAGTGGGTGAGAGGAAGCATTTTAGAACTAGAGAAAAGTTGCATATTTCATTGTTACTACATCGTACTTTAACTGACTCACCTCCTCCCCCTCTGTCAGCAACGAGTGTGCAAATGTGGCCTGCATACAATTGATGTATGTATGGATTGTGATGGGAGTTGTATGAGCCCCCAATAAAATGATTCATCTTTTTAAAAAAAGGAAGAGGAAAGCAGAGCTTATACCAATGTCTCAAGTAGAAAATATTTGGAAATGATTATGGCTACATGTGTCCAAATATGCTTGGTACAAATGATGCATTGAATGTTATAAGAGCAGTCAGAGCCCCCGATAAAATCATTGGGAAAAACGAAAAAAGGAAAACCATATTCCTTTCCATTAAATACATGTAAACAGGTTCTAAAGCATAAAAAAGTCTCGGCTTGACTCAGGTAGGTAAGTGCTCAACAATTAACCGTAAGGTCGGTAGTTCAAACCATAAAGAGCGGCGGCATTAGGTCATCTACGTCAGCAGGGTCCCAGCATTGCAGAGCCTTTGGCGCAGTTCTACTCTGCGTATGGGGGGGTTGTAAAGAGTGGGATTCCACCTGATGGCCATCGACCTCACAGCCCCAGGACCGCGTAGGGATGGACGGTGTCTTTCAATATGTCTAAAGTATGTTCCCTTTTAAAAGACTCATAGAATCCTCATACCAGAGATAATTGTTGTAGCGACTAGCTTCTGCCCATGCAGAAACCCCCTGTAAACCAGAGCAAACACTGCCTGGTCCTGTGCCAGCTCATTATCCCAGCTGTGTTGGAGTTTGAGTCCATTCGTGCACCGACTGTGTCAAATCATCTCATTCGGGGACTTCTTATATTTTCCTCACCCTCTGCTTTTAGCGATAAACACTAGAGATAAACACTAGTATTTCCATGTGTGCCGTTTGTTATTTAAAACATATTTTATAATCGATTTGTGTTCCCTTAACATCGTACTGTGAACTTTGTGCAAGGAGAGATAGTATTTTGTTTATTTAGTTTTTCACAATGCCTTGTTATGAACAGTCCAATGCCTATACCACAGCACTGCCAGAGCAGCACCGCCCCCCTCCACCCCACCACCAGAAATGGAAAGAGGAAGCTGCAAAAAACCAACAGATATTTAGGAACCATTCAGTTGTTGGCCCGAAGCAATAAGCATAGGATGCACGTGAATCATCAAAGCACAAATACTATCCGGCGCTTCTGAATCATTCTCACCTTTTTTAAAAGGTATACTATAGACATAAAAATTAAATAACTGAAAGTACATAAAGTTTAATTTAGGGCATCCAGCCAGTAATAAAGCAGCCAGAGCAGTAAGGTGAAGTAGAATTCTAACTGGGTCAGCTGGATAACTGTCTAGATCATTTGTCGGACAGGAGAGAATTGTGGGTTTCTGAGACGGTGACCTTTTGCCAGAGTAGAAACCCATCGTTCTCCCCTCGAGCGACTGCTGGTTTCCAACTGCACACCTTGCTTTTAAGCCCAACTTGAAAGCGTTAGCCACCAGGGCTCCTCTCAGTCCCCAATGTGATTGTTACACAGGAGACCTTCCCAACTTTGGAAGGAAGACTTCTCACAGGATGGCATGTTGTATTTGGTTGCAAGCCTATCAAATTCCTGTTTTTGCCATACGCTGGAAGAAGTTAAGAGCCATCTTGCCCCAGCTGATTTTCTTAATGATGGAAAGGGGAGGAATCGGGGTGTTTGCTAATACAGATTGTTAATTCCAATTCATTGGGACCCTGTGTGTTGGAGAGTCAACCTGCTTTATAGGCGTGTTGGGGCTACACTCTCCATGGAGAGGGATCCCTAACCCTTTCTTCTAAAGTGCCTCTGGGTGAGTTAGCAGTCAAGTGAAAACCACTGGAGTCCCCTAGGAGCTCTGGTGGTGTAATGGTTGCATGTTGGGCTGTAATCGCCACGGCTGGCAGTTCAAAGCCACCAGTAGATCTGCTGGAGGAAGCCCACAGGAGAGTCACTCTCCGTCCATATTGCCTCAACAGCTTAGGTTGTACTTTGAGACACCGCCATTCAAAGCAGAGCGTGAAAAAGGGTCTCAAGACTGTGAAAGTGATTCTACCCATGGATCTCTCAAAAAATCCCACCCCCTGATTTAGAGTAAACTGAAAACAGGTAAGAGTTTGTGTTAATTTTTAAGACTTCTTAAAAGTCCCTTTTACTGATCAAGGATACCTTAGTGTAGATGGCTGGGGGCTGTTTTATTGGTAACAAGTATGTTAAGGCAAACATTTTAAAATAAGACTTTTGTATCTTCAGCCTTGATTATCTTTTACTTCACCACTGATTCTGGTCCTGGAGTAGCCCAGATACTGACCATTGGCCATTAAATTCCCTAAAACATATATGCTTGTGTGAATTGACACAACAGACCATCATTAGCATGCATTAAAGGAGGCTGGACATTGTGAGGTAAAGGGTTTCTATCAAGAGTCTATAATAGGGTGCACGATAAGTCGATTGCGATCTACTAGTGAATCGCAAAGGTAGTATGGGTAGATCACATGGCATTAAAAAAATAGATGTAAGCCTATCAGCAGTCTCATCATTAAATTGATATAAAGCACAGCCAATCAGATGGAATCTTAGGTGTCAAACGCATGCTCAAATAACTGTCCTAAAGGCAGCAAAACTGACAGACTAAGCTATCGCCAATCTTCAGATCTTGGCTTTTTTTCTCTTAAACTTAAGAATGAGTAATGAAATGAGTGGGGGAGCTGGGCCACGTAGGAAGACAAAAACATATCACTTACATATGGAATGGGAGGTTTTGACACTATAAGCTGACACTCAGCTGAAGTCCAAAGTGCATGAACAGTTCTGGGAACTGGGAACTCACAGAGGGAAAGTACCCAAGTGTGAAAAAATGTGCTACTTCCTTGACTGCATTATTTGGCTCTGCTTATTTATGTGAGTCAGCCTTTTCCCATAGAAAAATCATCAAGTCCAAGTACCGTTCCACCATGACTGATGATCGTTTGGAAGTATGCTTAAGGCTGGCTGTCAGCAGCTACTGTCCGGGCTGTGTATCCCTGGCTCATTCCATTCAGTACAAGTCATCAGAGTCAACTCAGCTAATGACAAAAAATGTACATAGTTAATTGTGTTGTGCCATATGAACCCAGGCAGTTATGCAAGGTACACAAACTTACATTGCACATATAGAGAATTCTCAATGCACTTAGGAATAAAAGTAATAGATAAAGAAAAATAAATATACATTTTACATTTTTGTAGTTGGTAGATCATTTTGACTTGATCGCTTTATAAGTAACTTGCATGCTGAAAAAGTGTGAGCAACCCTGGTCTATAGACATACACAAGGTACCCTGGTGGTGTAATAGGTTATAAGTTGGGCTATTCACCACAAAGTCAGCAGTTTGAAACCACCAAATGATCCTAGGGGGAAAGATGAGGCTTTCTACTCCCATAAAGATTTACGGTCTAGGATACCTTATGCTCTATGGGGCTGCTGAGTCAGAATTGACTCAATGGTAGTGAGTTGGGTTTGGTATAGATTTACATTCATATACCGTAAGGTTGTTGGCACTGATAGGCTAGAATACAGATTCCCATTCTTCCAAAAGATAAGAAAGGAAAAATATGCTACCTCTGGAGTTGATGATGAGACTTAATCAAGATTCAGCCTTGACAAAATCCTATCCCTCAACTCCCGTAAAATAGAAATTGGTAATCTATAAAGGCATCTTGATTTCTTGAAGCATGAGTCCAAACATCTCACTTACTTATTTTGCTAAGTTTGCAAAAATAGTGGATCAGGAAATTGTGATAAGTAGAGAATGCAGACTGGAGGCTAAAACACATCAGTAAATATTAAATGGGTAAATGATGGTGTCTCTCACTAAGTGCTAATTAAAGACCTATAATATCAGCCTACAGAGAGATTGCCAGGAGAATTTTAGAAGGCTCTATCTTTGCTTCCACCATACCACAATTGAGGGAATGAAGCTAAAAATATGGTTGTGAAGCTTGCAGATAATATGAAATTAAAAGGTGGGCGGAAAAGATCTCAACAAGCTAGAAGAATCTATCAAATTGAATGGGATAAAGTTAAATAAGAATCAATAATCAATCCTATAATTGAGACTCTAAAAACTCAGGCAACTTTAAGAAAAAGGTCATTTGAGCTAAGCTTCTTTACCAGGAGGAACCCTGGTTTTGTGTTGGACATAATCCACATGGGCAGCAGGTTGAAACCACAACAGTTCTACAGGAGAAAGACTGGGCTGTGACAGCCGCAGAAACCCTCAGAGGGTCCCTCTACATCAGACTTGACTCGATGGCTGTGAGTTCTCAGTCTAACAAAATGGACGAAAGAAAGTCATGCCCTGTCCTTCACCAAGAATAGCATAAATTGAACAGGTATGCATGGTTAACACATGTGGAGATCAGCATGGGATCAGATAAATGATAGTATTTTGATCAGAATTAGGCCAGACAGAGGCACCACGTTAGAGAGGACTGCTGGGCAGGCTCGTGTTGGAGCAGGTGCTTTCAGTCCAACCTGGCAGGCAGATTCATCGTAAGAAATTACAGGTAGCTAGCCAATTCTAAAATCAGGACCAGGCCATAATTAGTGTCAGAGCTCTGCTGATGGCAGCAGAAGTCCCACCAGTAGGCAATTAAGGAGCTGGACTTAGTCCAAGTAAGAAGAAATTGGAAGGAAATCTTGGGAAGAGTGCAAGCACTTCATTGGTGGGTGGAGGACAGCCAAGACATTTTAGCCACAAAGCACTATACACAAAATGTCTAAATGCTACAAACTTCTTAAGTGTCAGAGGTGGGGAGGGCGCAAAATGCATAACTAAAATGATGATACTGAAATCAATATGATACTACATTGGTTGAGTTAGCTGGAGCTGAATTACTTAATCCCACTGTCATTTGATTGGATTCCAACCCTGTCTAGGATTTCTGAGACTGCAAATCTTTATGGAAGAAGACAGTTGCAGCTTTCTCCTTCAGAGCAACTGGTGGGTTTGAACCCCCCAATGGTGTGGTTACCTGTCCAACCTTACCAAAAGCCCACAGGGTATGGTCGCATTTTGATAGATTCAGTGGAATCTAGGATGATATCCACAAAGCCAAGAGTCTTTAGATGGGCATTTACATTCCAGATGTTGTGTACATGAGAATGAACACAGAAGGCAGTGCAAGAAATCAGATACAAAGGTGCCAGACTCTAGGAAAGTCCCCCCCTGGGAATTTGCATATTTGTCAAATATAGAAGGTGACTAGCCTTGACTTAAGGGAGGGGAACCTGAGTCTTAGGGTTGGCGGAAAGAAAGAAACATAAAACAGCCATTGGATGAATGTAACTGCTTATCTGGAGGCAGTGGAAAGGTTAGATCTATTTGGTTATCTTATCTACTGCTGAGGTACATAATTCCTCATACCCAGTAACCTGGATATGCTGGTTAATCAGTCCATATGGATGTATCACAGGACCCAAAGCCAAACCAAACCCATTGTCCCTGAGTCCATTTCTGCTGCTTGCAACTCCAACTATTAGAGAGTGGCACGCTCATGGCGGTCCTTGGTACTCTTCACATAAACAGAATGCCAAGCCGTTCTTCCCTGGCACCACTGAGTGAGCTTGAACCCCCGACTTTCAGGTTAATCATCAAGTGGAAGCCATTTGTGCCACCATGAGTGCAGATATTGATAAATTACTAATACGTCTCCTTCAATGAGGGAGACTTTGAAGGAACTGGGGAGAGGCAGGTTGCAACTTGGATTTCAAGGGTTCACTTTCTAACAACATTTGAGATTCTGACAATGCGTATGACTTTTGACCCTTTCACTAACTGCAAGTAATATAATGGATGCAGACACCAAGTTAGCATATTGGCTCCTGTCACTGGGCCAGCTGTCTCCACTCACCTTTCTTGTTTGCCAACAGCACTGACCTCCAATGGTTGAAGAAAAGTCCATGGGGTCACTAGGACTAGAGTAGCTTGGGTCCTATGCCCGTTTCTGAACGATGACTTTGGTCCAGAAATTGGTTCAAGGTAATTGTCCTAGACCTGGGTTAATGCCTACAGGTCGAGTCCATCAGCTCAACAAAGAGAATGGTATTGTAATGCTAGCAGTCAATCAAGTCCCAGCCCCTGCTATTGAGAAAGGTGTGTTTGATTGAGCAAGGGAAATATGCTCCCTAATGCATTTGAAATGTAAGTCTTTACATTATTGAAATTGCATTTTAATTTTAGAGCATCTCCCTAGCTCTGATAAACTCGAGAGGTAGGGGGTAGGGTAGTACATTTTATTCCCTGGTTAAAAAAAAAAGGCATCCAAAATAGAATGCCCCAAGTAGCAAACAGGAACACTAACAACCAGATACTTCTACATTTGTACTACTCCACGTATCTTTATCCATTGACATCAATTTAATTTTATCTGTACTTTCTGTACCACTAAGTTGTCCCCAGGGGCTAAGAGGAAATCTTGAGAGCTTCTGTGAAGTTATTGTTGCTAGGAAACAACATCCTTGGTATCCAAGTGTTCAGGCTTTGAGACGCTGTGTGAAGTCACTGGTTCATAAAGGAAAACCTTTGGTAAATAGGTTGTTTAGGTGTGAGTAAATTGATGTTCACGCTCTGTGGCAAAATGTTCTTGTGTAACCTTTGAATAATAGTGTATTCCTGTGCCTCTATTCTTCCCTTTGGATCCAGCTGCCATTTATTGCTCTCATGAGAACTCCAGCTTCTACCTAAAATGGAGTGAGCATTCTTTTTCTCCCAAATCATCCATAATTATCTCAGTGCCTTGAACACCACGCCTAGCAGGCCTTAGTTAAACAAAGTGCCAGTGAGCTTGGAAATAAAGACCTATCCCACTGACTGTATAAATAGTCGAGTACTATTGAAATCTGCAGTAATCGGAAGCCATAGTGCATCTCATTTAGCGAGTTCGACATTGTTCTTCTGCTTTCAGATGTAGGAAACAATAAGAGGTACTTTTTACTCGCTTCCTTCTCTTCTGTCAACCCCAAACATGAACCATCTCTCACTCTCAACTCTTAACTGCTGCTTATCTGTTTTGCCTCTGTTATGATATGCCATCCAGTTGACTCTCACTCACCATAATTCTATAGAACAGAGTAGAACTTCCCCCATAACATTTGCTAAGTTATAATCTGTGATAGCAGACTGTCAAGAGCAGTGGGTAGGTTTGAACCTTAATTTTTTCAGTTAAATGCCAGTTGCTTATCCATTGTGTCTTCAGGGTTTCTTGTGTCACCTTGTGTCTGAAAATTCAACGGCAGTTTAAGTTCTTTATTTGCCACTTAGTTACTCAAATAAACCAAAAATTAACAAGCAGATTTCTTTTTCTCCTGTTTCATTGGTGCATAGACCACTATAGATGAAGAAACTCTAACTCCAACTATGAGAACCCTGTGAGCAAAATCATCTTGATCAGGAAGTAATTGAGGAGCAAAAATGCTACTAAACCAAGAGGTTGCTGTTTTTGTAGCTTAGGATCTTTTAGACACAAAATAATAATAATAATGATGAAATACTAATTTATTTACTCAGAAGTGTGTGTTGAATACTGATTGTAGGCAGAATTTGTTCTAGGCACTAGAAATATAAAAAGAAGATGGAAGATGTGTTAGACAGGGTTCTCTAGTGAAACAAAACCAGGACACTAGTTATTCTCTTTATATATTTATATAGATAAAAGGATAGATAAGAAATAAACAGTTAACTAATCTATAAAGCAATACAAATGGCTTGGTGCAACTCACTTGCATGAGAAAGTTAGTAGACTGGAAGTCCTTGGAGTCTTGAGGGCCGCCAAGTGGTCCTCTGTAGAGAAATTCAGGCTATTCGGCCACAAGCAGCAAACAGCAAAGCAGGTCACCAACAATCAGCCAGATGAAAGAGTCCAACAGTCCCCAGCTCAAAAGATGTATATTCCAGGAGCGTGGTAAAGTAGGGCTTGAAGGAACTTCAACTCACTGCAGCACAGTCCACCGATTACATGTCCCATGTATAGTGCCGCTTAGAGATCGAGGCACAGGACAACAAGGCAGCAACCTGATCTGAAAATACAAGAGCAAGAGGGCAAGGGTGGGGCTATCCAAGCCATTTCTATCTCTGTCCTTCAACTGATCTCCTGTGTTCATTGGCTATGTTGTCACAACAGACCTACCTCTCTATCAACTTTGGCCATGTTGGCACAACAAGCCTACCTATCACAGAAAAGAAGGGAAAGGAAGTGAAGATAGAGAATCAGGAAGAGATGGCTCACTTTTCAAAAGTATTTGATATAGTGAAGAGTAAAAGAGAGATAAATGCACAAATCTATGTAAACAGATGAATTATTTGAATAATAGGACATTCTTTGTATCTGAAAGGACCCTGCCAGGAAAACAAACAACTCAAGGTTTGTCACAGAGAGAATTTAATATGGAGAATTTGTTTAAAAGTTTGGAAGCAAAAGGGAAGACAAAGTGTTGTCCAAGGAGCAGAACTAGGTGGCTGCTTCCATCATGAGCTACATACAGTTCAAGAATCACAATCTGCTGATCTCCTGCTGAAGACTCATCCCTCCTGTTTTGACTCACTTCCAAAGAATGGTGGCTGTCCAACAGAGCCTAAGAGTCCAACTCTTAGCCTAAGTAGAAAGCCCCTTCTTTCTCCTGTAAAGAGGCTGGTGGTTTTGTTTGTTTGTTTGTTTGTTTGTTTGCTTGTTTAGTCATTTTAGTGGGGGCTAATACAATTCTTATCACAATCCATACATCCATCCATTGTATGCAAAGAACATTTGCACATTTGTTGCCATCATCTTTCTCAAAACATTTTCTTTCCACTTAAGTCTGTAGTATTAGCTCCTCATTTTCCCTCCCTCCTTTTTGTCCCTTTCCTTATGTACCATTGATAATCTATAAATTATTATTATTTTGTCATATCGTACACCGTCCAATGTGTCCCTTCACCCACTTCCCTGTTTTCCATCCCCCAGGGAGGAGGTTATAAGTAGATTCCTACAATTGGTTCCACCTTCTCTCCACTCTCCCGGTATCACCACTCTCACCACTGGTCCTGAAGGGATCATCTGTTCTAGATTCCCCATGTTTCCAGTTCCTATCTGTACCAGTGTACTTCCCCTGGGCTCACCGAATTTTTAAGGTAGAATTGGGATCATGAAAGTGGGGGAGAGGAAGCATTAGAGGACTAGAGGAAAGTTGCGTATATCAACATTGCTACACAGTACCCTGACTGGTTTGTCTCCTCCTGCAACTCCTCTGTAAGGGGATGTCGCTTCACCTACAGATGGGCTTTGGGTCCCCAGTCTGTACTCCCCCTCATTTATAGTGATATAATTTTTGGTTCTTTAATGCCTGATACCTGATCCCTTTGACATCTCGTAGTTACACAGGCTGGTGTGCTTCATCCGTGTGGGCTTTGTTGCTTCTGATCTAGATAGACAGACACTTGTCTATCTTCAAGCCTAAGAGGCTGGTGGTTTTGATCTGCAGTCCTGATCAGTCACTGTCTCCTGATGGCAAAATCCAGCATCAACCAAAGAGTCAGAATGCTGGCCACAGGAGTACAGAATAAACCCATTGACATCAAGTGGGTTCTGGTTCACAGTGAGCCAGTAGGGTAGAATAGAACTGTTCTCCCAAGATTTCCAAACTGTTGACCTTGATGATGCAGATTGCTGAGAGGTTGAGACGGAGCCACAGAAAGGAGACAAAGCTCAGTCAGAGATGAAAAGTAAAGAGATGCTCTATTGAGTTAGAGAAGAACTTTTGGGAGAAGAAGGGACAGAAGAGAAAGCAACAGGTGCATCTTGAGCTCCTGGGTAGGTTTTGAAGACCAAGAGTTAGTCCAGGGAAGCTGTGTCCTGTATTGGAGAGGTGGGATGGTTTTGGGGTGGTGGGATATATAAATATATATAGGGTTGGAGCTAAAGGCATGCGGGCTGAGGAAAGAAAAGGGAGGTTTCTTGTCCTGCATTTGCAAGTTTGGGGTTGGCAACTGGCCTGTGAGCAAATCATCTCTTTATTCAAACTAGTTTCCCTTAATGTTAAAGGGGAGAGCTCCCTGCCCTGTCCAGGTAGAAGCTGTGCCCTACCTGGGGAGATGAGCTCTGTGAGATGCCAGAAGTAGGCATTGCACAGGTCAGCAGGGTGTTTATTTCCTTCTTGTGAGACCAGTGCAAAGGGGTGCAAGGGTTTGCCTGGCCCAGGGGGCTGCCTGGTCTGACCCCGTCCCCAGCAATCACCACCTCTCTTTTTCCTATGTGGTCCGTGTGTCCGTAGGGCCAGTCTTTCAGGTAGCAGTCAAGCGCTTAGCCACGATGGCCGCAGGGCTCCTGTGTGTGCAGCATGTTGCTGTTTGCCGGCAGGTGCCGGCTAGTCGAATGTGACTCACAGCGATGCTGAGTACAGCAGAAGGAAAGAAGGTGGCGTCGTGCACCGCCTCACAATTGTTATCATTGAGCCCATCGTGGCAGCCCCTGTGGCGGTTCGTCTGGTCGAGGGGCTTCCTCTCTCTTGAGGACCTTCTACTTTCCCCAACATGATGTCTTTTCCCAGGGACTTCTGTATCCTGTTGACATGAGCGAAGACTATGGGCTAGAGCCCTGCCACCTTCAACTTCTAAGGGGCATTCCGGTTGTACTGCTTCCAAGACAGTCCTGTCTTCCTTTTTGCACTCCACGGTACTTGCAGTATTCGTTACCAAAACCATCAGTCAAAGGCACCGATTCTTCCTCAGTCTTCCTTCATCACTGTCCAACTTTCCCACACCTATGAGACTTCTGAAAATACCATGGCAAAAAAAAAAAAAGAAAATACCATGACTTGGGTAAGATTCCCTGGTAGTATAGTCATTGCCCTTGGGTTGCTAGGCTCAAGGTCAACAGTTTGGAACCACCTGTCCATCCACAGGTGAAAGATAGAGCTTTCTTTTAAAGAGTCACCATCTTGGAAATCCACAGGGGCAGTGCCAACTCTTCAACAGTGACTATGGAAAGTTTGGGGTCAGGAGCAGCTTGGCCCTTAAGGTGCCGTCTTTACTCCTCAACACGTTCAGGAGGTCTTGTGTTGCATCTTTCCCTAAGGCACTGCGTGCATTGCCTGAGCTCTAGACCACTGCTTCGGTAAGCATTGCTTGTGAATCCAAGCAAAATGACATTATTGACAACTCCAGTCTTTTGATGATATTAGCTACTGGTCACGTTGTGAGGATTCTGGTTTTCGTTACGTTGACTTGTAACCCATAATGAAGGTTGCAATCCTTCATCTTCGCCAGCTAATGTTTCAACTCCTCCTCGCTTTCAGCCAGGAAGGCGCGTCATCTCGTATCATAGGTGTTTAATAAACTTTCCTCCGATACTGATGACTCATTTCTTTTTCATTCATTACCGCTTCATGTATTACCGACTAATTGCGATCGTGTCGATTTCAACTCCTAGAGACCGTGTCGGAGAGTGTAGAACTTGCCCTGTGGGTTTCTGAGATTGTAACTCTGTACAGGAGTATGGACTCCTATCTTTCTCCTGTGGAGAGCCTATGGATTTTGAATTGCTGACCTTGTGATTAGCAGCACACGGGATAACCACTCTGCCACCAGGACTCATTCTACTAAGCGTACAGATTGAAAAGGGCTAATGAAGAAACACACTCCTGATGCGTACCTGATTTTAAAGCATGTAGTATTTTCCAATAGCTGCCTCTTGGTCTGTGTGCAGGTTCTAAATGAGCACAGTGAAGTGAAAAGAATTCTTATTCCTAATGCTATCCACAGTTGAATGACTTACCTAGCCAGGAAATACATGTAAATATATTTCTGGTATTTTCCATACTGAGCCAGGTTTTACCTGATGCTAGTAGTGATATCCCTTGGACTATGTCCTCTTCATAGATTAGAGTCCAATGGGAGGACATGAGGGACGGAAGCAAGAAGTTAACTGTGTTGTCAAATGTCAACTCTGTTGTCAAAGATCTACTTGATCTTTTGTTTCTAAAATCCATTGCAGTAGTTACAGAGAACTCACACAGGAAAAAAAATCATGATTAAAGGGTTTATGAAGGGAGTTAAAAAAAATTGTAATGCCAGTGAGAAATACTTAGGGTGGTTGTTTATCAGGACATGCTACCGTGATCTTCCAGGTCTGCTCAGGAATTAGCAAAGGGGAATACCACATCACTGTAAGCCTCAAGGCATTCAGCTCAACCCCTATGAGTCAGCAAACTCAGCTCCCTGAATTAAGTGCCCAGAGAAACCTGATTCCAGTGTAAGCAAGCTTAACTCCCCCAATGAAGTACCCAGAAGTTCCTCACTCCACAAGCCAATCTCTTGCACAAAAGCACTCAGCTTTACTTGCTCCGTGAGTTGAGAAGTCTACCACTCCATTCCAGGCTCTGCCTGCTGGTTCTGCTGCTGCTCCTCTGATGCTGCCTTTTGGATCCAGGAGCTGTGGATACCCAGGGATCTCGGGTCCAGATGATGTGTTCCATCCCTTGTTCTTGCTTATAATGCTATTACCACCCCACCCCCTACTGCTTAAGGGGCTCATTTTATACACAGCAGGATGACAACCCCGGGAATCCTGTGCACACTTCTCACAAGTGAATCCTATCAGTATTTTCTCCTACCTCCCTACCAGACCCATGCCGGCAAGTCATTTGGTAGGAGTTAGAGACTGGAAGAGCCACATTATATAATTCACTGCCCTTGCAGAAACAATCAGCATTTACTACAGCAGAGGTGGTCATGAGGTCTTCAAAACCAGAGGGAATACTTCTTTTCCCCTAAGGGAGAAAAGTATCTGTACCAATCCAGTTTCTGCTGCAGATGACAGAAACCCATTTGGCTAGTGTAAGCAGGAAAGGATCTTGTTTAGGGCAGAATTAATATGTAAGACATTGTTGCAAATCCACAGGACTGCAGTAACAGGCACTATGCTTGAACATGAGAAACGAGTGCTAGAAACACACTGCAAATGAGCCCTCCAGGGGCACTGAGAGCTGGGCCCCTCAAAGGAAGTTGCACAACCAGGTGGCTGGCCAGTGTGTCAGCTCCAGGATCAGTCTCATAAACGCGAATGCTTGTCTCCTGAGACATCTGTGCCGTGCGATCTGCTGCACCAGCAAAATGGGTGCGTCAAACAACACGTCACTTATCTCCTATCTAATCTAAAGCAAGAGTTCACTGCCACAGAGGTAAGTAAAACCCATAGCAGCCCGGTGGGACACGATAGAACTGCCCCTGTGGGTTTCTGAAACTAAATCTTAATGAAGGTAGAAAGCCTTATCTCTATTTCCCAAGGAAAGCCTCTTAGAGTCCAACTGCGGAGCTTTTGGCGAGCAACCCAGGATGCCATCATGTACATCTCCAGGGCTCTTGAATCACAGCCTCAAGCCTCAGTGCGAGGGGTTCTGGGAAATGTAGTTTTCAGTGTTACTGAAGGAGGTAAGGTGTGATGTGGACAGGCACAGAACTTTCTTCAGAAAGAGTCACAAGGGGATTTGGTGGTAAAACGTGTGGCATTTTAGATGAAGTTTGTAAGAAGACATTCCACTACTCCCCACTGTATCAAAAGTACTTTCCCTCCTCACCTGCTGCATTGCCAACACTTCATAAACATCTGAGCTTCAAGTAAAAATACATTTTCTTTACGTTAACCCCCCCCCCCATTCATTGCAACCCACAATATGTCCAAGAAGAACTTTGTTCCACGGGGTTTGGGGTGACTTGCTTTTTTGGAAGTATAACCAGACCTTCCTTCCTGGACACCTCTGAGAAGACCCAGATGTCCACCCCTTCCCTTAACTACAGAGTACAATGACCGTTTAGACCACCCAGGAACACTGGTGAATCGATAGGGACACATGTGCTAAGTGCCGACTTGTCAAGTTCAGGTCAGGAGATTAAAACTGGTCTCCTACTGAAGAGAAGCAGGAATGTAATATTCTACAGACTTTTATTGGATCAGTGGCTATGTGCTAGGAATTCTTCTAGGCATTGAAGTTCAAATGAGACATAGCAGTCTTAAGGAGCTCAGAGCCTTGGGAGAGAGAGACAAATAAGCCAAGTCAATGTTTCTCCGTACTTTGTTCAAGGCTCACACATAGTCAGGTTAACAGAAGTAAATTAGGAGCATTTAGCAGCAGAAAAGAGTTTCTGGCTACAGCTTCTGTTAAACTGAATTATGGTTCTCTAATCACTTTACTCTTACAGACTAAGTTTTACCTCAAAGTGAAGTCTTTGAGAGTTTTATAGTCTTCCTCCATATTCAATTTTACCCTTTCTTGCTTAGGCTTCTTTTTATCCTCTTCTTTATTATCCCTCTGATTCCATGCATTTAATGAAAATATAATTTTTCATATCATCTTCCCGAATGGATGTGGCAGAGGCAAAACAAACCAAAAAAAAAAGAAAGGCCACAGGAGAAATTTCTGCTAGGTCTAGGTATCAACAGTACTCTTTCTTCTAAACCAAGTGGTGTAGTTTTTGTCTCCCTTAAGGGCACTGTGAACTTTTTAACTGATCTGATTTAGTGTGACTTGATAGAAAGTCAGTTTTATGGCTCTCAGGAGAGAAACTACCAGATGATTCTGGGAGCTTCTCCTCCCTGGCAGAAGGCAGGCTCAGCAGAACTGAGTTCACTCAAGAGAAGCTGCTGATCTCTCAAGGCTATGCTTTTCAAATATTTTCATGGGGGTTAGGAACCTTTTATATTTTCAGAAACTTTTTTATACATTAAAAAAAACTTAGTCTTTTTTTGGCAATATCCTATGCAGTTACTCTCCCCCAGTTTCT
The DNA here is from genome assembly GCA_004026705.1 of Nesogale talazaci. Taxonomy (NCBI): domain Eukaryota; kingdom Metazoa; phylum Chordata; class Mammalia; order Afrosoricida; family Tenrecidae; genus Nesogale; species Nesogale talazaci. The sequence goes on along the minus strand of PVJH01017722.1, from coordinate 30,283 downwards.
TATTTGCTCTTGACGTTATGGTCTTTATGCCAAGCTATTTTAACATAGACAAAGATGTCCATTATTTATGACTGCTGAGCTTTGTACCATAGTTTAAAGGGCTTCCTTCTTGACAGTTCTTTTTTTTAAAAAAAATTATCCCTAGATGCCCTCTTATACCAAACCCAACCCATTGTCATCTAAATTACATCTAGCTCAGAAAATGGACAGGTCAAGTAGAACTGCTCCTTGGTGTTCTATTGTGGGAGCAGACACTGTCTCATGGGACACCCGGGGAGTGGCAGGTGGATTTGCTAATCTTGGGGTTAACAGCCGAGGGTTTAATGAATTGCACTACCAGGGAAACTCTCTTCTTTACAGAGGAGGAGACCTTGAAAAGTTCATGGAAATTTACCATTACCTTAAAAGTCCCCTTTTTCCGTGAACTTTTTGAAGCCCCTTCCTATAATCCATTTGAAGTTTATCTAGATGCTATATAATAAAATACAGTTCCTAGTGAGTCATGTTTTAACGAGTTCTCCCGTTTTCCCAGGCTGAAATTGACATGAAATCCAACATGCAATCTGGATGTGTTGATCATTATTTATGAGTGGAGGGCATAAGTTGGAAAGAAAGAGGAAGGAACAGTAGTTGGAAAGTATGGTCTTAGTGGTAGAAATTATGTGGGAGATCATATGATAGAATTTTGCAATAGCATTGAGATTTTCATCTCAAAGAACATTTTCAATATCACAAAGTATGACCAAATATGTGGAATTCCCCAGATGGAATACACAGAAAGCAAATTGATTACATCTATGGGAAGAGAATGGAGAAGTTCAATATCAGCAGTTCTAACATGGCCAGAGATCAATTGTGGAATAGATCATTAATTGTCCAGATATAAGCTCAGGTTGAAGCTGAGGAAAACTACAAGTCTACAAGAATCAAAATACAACTCTGAGTATACGTTACCTGAATTTTGAGAACACAAGAACAGATTTGATGGATTAAACACTAGCGACCAGAGATTTGACGAGCCATGGGGAGATATCAAAAGTATCATACATAAAGAAAGACCCGATCACTTAAAAGAAAGGAAAGCAAAGACCATTGTGAGTGTTGGAACAGACTCTGAAACATGCTTTTAATTGAGAGTAGCTAAGGCAAAAGAAAATACAATGAAGTAAAAGAACTGAACAGCAAATTTCAGAGGGTAGCTTGAGAAGACAAAGCCAAATATTATTAAGAACTACATAAAGACCCAGAGTTAGAAAGCAAAAAGAAAGCATATACTCAGCAATCATAACTCAAAGAACTTAAAAAAGCCCCCAAATCTGAGCATTGTTTGGAAATATTGAAAAAGCAAAATAGTAAATGATGCAGAAAGCATTGAAACAAAATAGAAATAATACAGAGAGCCACTCCACCAACAAGAACTGATTGACATTCGACTATTTTAAGAGGCAGCATATGAGCAAAGGGTAATGTTACTGAAGGTAGGAGTTCAAGCTACTCAGAAAGCTTTAGCCAAAAAATGATATTCCAGGAATTTGCTGAAATATTTCAGCAAACTGATGAAGCACTGGATGTGCTCACTCATCTATGCCAAGAAATTTAGAAGACAGCTACTTAGCCAACTGGTGAAAAGAGATCCATATTTGTTCCTACTCCAAATAAGGTGATGCAGCAGCATGCTTATATTATAGAACAAATTAATTGATATTATATGCCAGTAAAAGTTTGCTCAAGATCATCCAACAACAGTAGCAGCAGTACATTGACAGGAAGTTACCAGATCAGATGAAGAAGAGGATATGGAGCAAGGGATATCATTGTTGATGTCAGATGGCTCTTGGCTTAACGCAGACAATAAGAGAAAAAGAATGTTTACTTGGATTTCATTCATTATGCAAAAGTTTCAACTGTGGATCATAGCAAATTATAGATAGCGTTGAGAAGAATGGGACTTCCAGAACACTTTACTATGCTTACTCATAACTTCTTTATGGATCTGGTTTAAAATATTTTCTATGTTTTTCCCATATTGGGATTTATCTGTTTTATTGGGCATTTTTGGTCACCTTCTCAACTCTTTGCTATGTGTTTTTGTTTTGTATTGTTTGGGTATATGAAGCGCAGGATAGGTGAAGCTATGAAGACACTAACTAGACTGAGGGTTCCTGGGGATAGAGAAGGGGAGATGGATAGGGAGGCAGGGCTGATGTGAGGTAGTTCAAAGGAAGAAAATGTTTTGAAACTGATTCTGGTAGTAATTGTACAATAGTGCGTCTATTATTGAATAATCAAATGGTATGATGTCTGGATTATTTCCTAAAAAAATGAACTGAGAGAGGCTGAGCCCCGGTGGCATAGTGGTTGAGTGCAGGAATGCAGCCCACAGGGTTGGCGGTTTGTGGAGAGCCGGATTCAGAGGCCATTGTTTGCTCTGCAAACAATTCCTTCCGCCCCAAGGTTTCTAGCAAAAGTCATCATGCTCTGGCAAAAGCCAGCTTCCAGGATGCTGACGCTGTCACTGACTTTTATCATCATTGGTTAGCATGGACCTTGTTTTCCTCCCTTCTTCTGTACTCTCATTAACATACCAGACCAAAGTGAGGACTGCAGCCTCTCTTACATGCCTTTTTTACCTTTTTTGGAAATTCACCCCTAATTGGTTATAGTCACCTAATCCGCTCATTCACTGTATTTGCATAATATAAGATTCCATGTGTTTTAATACTATTGGTCATTCCCCCATTTCGCTGTATTTACATATTATCACATTGTGCGGCTATATTTACCCTGAGTTTCTCCCCAATAAACGAGGCTTGATCAGAATACTGTCTTGCCTCCATTCTTCACGTTTTCCTACCCATCTTCATCTTTCAGGCTCTGGACCCAGAGATCCACGTTTGAATGTCCCGTGGGCTGGGACAGCGGTTCATATCTAGCAGCAGTTCTCCAGGAGCAAGGCTGGGCCTCCTCTTCCCAGCAGGGGGAAGTGATGGCCACACACACACACACACACACACACACAAAATGAATTGAGGGGAGTGGACCATCAGTCTCAGAAGAAGTGCAACCAGAATGCTCTTTGGATGCATGATGGGGAAGCTCATCTCCCATACTTTGGCTATGCTTTCAGGAAATACCAGTTCCTAGAGAAGGACATCATGCTTGATAAAGTAGAGGGGCAGGGAAAAAGGCAAAGGCCCTCAACAAGATGAATTGACCCAGTGACTGCCACAGGGGGCTCAGGCATGCGAACAAGTGTTGACCCACGTCAGGACAGTGTTTTGTTCTATTGGAAATAGGCTTCCTATAAATTAGAACCTACTGAATAACACCTAGCAACAGCAACAACAACACTGAACACCCAAGGATGTAAGTAAGAGGGGAACCTGGAATCAATCCTTGTGGACACTGAGCCATAACTGTACTAAATAGCCTCATGCTTTGATCTCTAAGTCTTAATGCTCTACTGTGTCCCTCCATCTATTGGTCCATCCATGCACTGAAATCACACTGATGTAATTGATGACAGTTTTTATATGCTTTACTAACTACTAGGACTGCTTGAAGGAGCCCAGGTGGTATAATGGGTTATACAATGGACTAAAAACTTCAAGGACAACAGTTTAAACTCTTCAGCTGCTCCTCAGCAGAAAATGCTATCTGCTTCCATAAAGACTAATAGCCTTGGACATTCACAGGCAGTTTCTACTCTGTTCTATGAGGTCAATATGCATTGGAATTGAGTTAAGGTGCATGAGTTTGATTCTCAGAATAGGACTAATTGCCCCTTGTTTCTGTTACTTTTAGAATTCTTTTGGATTTTCTGATCTGTTGTTTTCTTGGTGGTGGTGGGTGGGGGGGATGTTTGTCTTTCTCCATTGAGCTTTAGAATTTCTTTGGTTCCAAAACCAGAAAGCTCATTGGTACGATTAAGAAATTTGATGAAATAGAGAAGTGTATTTCATGTTAAATATCCCAATTCATACAGTATGCCTTTTTAATGTTATCAATATATTGTGTATGCATGTATCTTTAAAGGTTATTGAGTGCATGCCTTGCATACTTTTAAATGCAATGCAAGACAATGTGTGTGTTGAAACAAGAGAAAATTAGAACAAGCCCACAAGAGCCAAAATGCAACTTTGAATATTTTCCACTTGAATTTCAAAAACACCCCAAAAATAGATTTGACTCACTGAACAGAAGACCTGACAAACTGGGAGATGACATCAAAAACATAATACATGAAGAAAGCAAAAGATCGTTAAAAAGATAGGAAAGATATAAACTATCAAAGTGGATGTCAGAAGAGACTCAGAAACTTGCTTTTGATCATAAAGTAGCTAAGGCAATTGGACGAAATTATGAAGAAAAAGAAGTGAACAGAAATTTTCAAAGGGTAGCTCTGAAAGACAAAGTAATGTAACATAGTATAATTAAATGTGAAAAGACCTGGAGTTAAAATACCAAAAATACAGAGAAACCAAAATAACTGGAAAAAATTAAGCCTCAAGTTGCAATATTAAAAGATTCTGTGGCGAAAATATTGAATAATGCAGGAAGTATCAAAACAAGATGCTCTTGTTTTTTCAGTCAATTTCTCTCATAGTGACCCTGTGTGCAACAGAACGAAATACTGCACCCAAAACATAGTAGTGGGGTAGGAGGGAAAAAGTTTTTAAGTTGAAAAAAAGCATATATATGCAAACATATGTGTATTTGTTTATATATGCTACAAGGAAACAAATAGACTGTGGCCTTTTACTTAAAATTTTACATGAGTACAAAAACCATTTGTTCAAATAATGTGACGCTGTACTGATAGTCACCTAATCAATACAATTGCTGAAGACAAAATGGGTGCATAAGCAAATGTGGTGAAGAAAGCAAATGATGCTCAGCCACCAAAAGATACAGCATTTGGGTTCTTAAATGCTTGTAGTTAAACAAGCAGCCATCTAGCAGGGAAGCAAAGAGTCCACAGGGAAGAGGTGAGATGATGAGGTGTTGATGGGAAGAGGTATCAGAAGTTCAAAAGCAACCAACAAAATCGATGTGAAGGGGTGTAGATGTACAAAGACCAAAACCTCACTTATAAGATAATTGGACAGGCCCTATCAGAAGGGCCACAAGAAATGGATGATAAATCAAGGTTCTTGTATCACACTGCTGACCACATAGCTGTCCTCCAGTTCTTTAATACTTCCTCCCTTTCAAATTATGATTTCTATTTGCTGTACCTCATGAAGTATGTTAGATTCACATATATTCATTTGTATATTTAAGATCACTTGATCAATGAAAGTCTAAATATATACCTGTGTTAGTCTGGGTGTATAAGAGAAATAAATCCATAAACACATATATGCATATAAGCGAGAGTTTCATATAAAAGGTGATTGTACATTAAGAGAATGTCCCAACCCAGTCCTGTCCAAAGCCATAAGTCTGATATTAGCCCATATGTCTGATATCAATCTACAAAGTCCTCTTCACACTCCCAAAACACATGCAATGAAGCCAGTTGCAGGACGATCACAAGCCAGTGAGCAGAAAGTCTGGCTCCAGTGGCATTGTATGCATCTCAGTGCTGGCAGGAGCCTCCACGTTGCTTCTCTAGACCCAGGCTTCTTGCTGCATTGGGGCAGGTCAATGCCGCTTCTCTTCAAGGATGTCTCACAGGAAGTAAGCCTTGTCAGTAGGGAGTCTCTAAGGAAGTGAACCGAGAGAAATGATGTCTCTGCCTCCATTTCCCAGAATTCCTAAGAGAAGATCATGCCCACGGACATTGGCTATCACCAGATTGACAGGCTAGACTCCACCGCTACACTTTTGATGCTCAAATTGACACCAGATTAGGTGACAGCCACGATAACCATTCAGAAACAGAAACAGAAGAATGGTTCCCTGAGAGCATGGGAAGGAGGGACTGGAGTTGGAGCCGATAGCATGGATGCATGTACAACTCCTCTCCATGAAATTGAGTGACAGAATTGCATGTGAATGGATGTATATTGGATTGTGTAAAATAAGGCAAAAGAAGAAGAAAGGTTCCTAGGGGATAGGGTCAGGGAGGCAAGGGACAAAAGGTTGCTGCTATCAAGGAGTTTAAGAAAAAAGAAAATGGTTTGAAACTGATTGTGGTAGCAATTGTTTGATACTGCTTGATATGATTAAACTATGGAAAATCATGGTAACTGTAAGACCTCCCAATAAAATATTTAAAAAGTACCAAACCTAGTCCTGCCCTATCCTCAAAATTGCTCTTCTATTTGAACCAATTGTTGCACTCACTATGTCATCTTATTGAGGGGCTTGCTCATTTTTGCTGCCCCTGTACTAAGTATAATGGCCTCCTCCAGGGACTGGTTTTTCTTGACAACATGGCCAAAGTATGTGGGATAAAATCTTCCCATCCTTGCCTCTGTTGGTAGCGGCGGTGGTGGTGGTGGTTTTTCAACACAGTTTGAATGCATTGATTGTCTTCCCTCTTCCTTATTCAATGTCCAACTTGTCACATGTACGTGAGGCAACTGAAAATACCATAGTTTGGTCCCGACATGGCTTAGTCTTCGAAGTAATATCCTTGCTTTTCAAACCTTTAAAGATATCATGTGTGGTAGATGTACACTATCCAATGTGTGATTTGACCCCTTGACTGCTGTTCCCACAAGTCTTGATTGTGGATCCAAGCAAGACAAAATTCTTGACAACTTCAATTATTTTCTCGATTGATCATGATGCTACCTAATGATCCAGTTGGGAAGATTTGGGATTTCTTCTCCTTAAGTTGTAATCCATACTGAAAGCTACCTTCCTTGATTTTCATTAGTAAGTGCCACCAGCTCTCATCATTTTCAACAAGCAAGATCACATCTGCATAAGACACATTCTTAATAAGCCTTCACATAATCCAGTTTCTCTGATGACTTGTCCACTCTACAGAAGGGGTAAATATGATGAAAGCATACAACACTGGTACACACTTTGTCTCATTTTAAACCATGAAACAATCCCTCGTGCTGATCATACGTTCCTCTTAATTCATAGAGGTTCCACAGGAACACAATGAAAGTGTGCTTAGATGACTCTGAATCCACTTGGTGAAGATGACAAAGCCTCTAAGACAGAAAAGATTGTGTTTACAAGTAAAAAATCTTCTGTTTTTATGCCTCCAACTGTGTCTTTAATAATGACTTTCTGGGTGTAATATTTGGCTATTGTAGAGATGGTCTAAGAAGACATTAGATAAATTTTATAAGAAATAATAACCCCAATATGAGTAATAGTAGCTCCTAGTGGCCCTACCAGTTAAGCTTTGGGCTGCTTACTATAAGGTTAGGTTACCAAACCCTCCAACAACTCTGTGAGTGAAAGATGAAACCATCTCTTGAAGGTGAAGGTGAAGCATGGCAGAATGATGGAGAAGGCTGCAATGAATAGAAACTGAATCTGTGGCTGTGGGTTTGGCTTTTGTTTTGTTTTTTTAAAAGTCGAAACAGTGATGCATATTAAAAAGTTATAAACTTAAAGCTCCTCAATGCATTCATGAGTATGAACTCAAAACAAGAGCTTTTTGAAGAGAATTTAGAAACATCTGAAGCAGTAAAATTAAGATAACTTTGCTACCCCTCAAAAAAAAGATAGAAAGAAATAGCTCAAAAATGTTAAAATTCCTGCAGTAAAATATCAATGCTATCCTCTTAGCCCTTAGTATTTCATTCTAAGATTTAAATATATATGCTTATATATTTATGCATTTATATATGATATATTAAATATTTATATATTGAAGCCAGTAGCATCTTTTAAAGATATATATATATATATATATATATATATATATATATATATATATCTTGAAAAGGCTCTACTAGCTTTCATCAAAATTGGGTCAGCATAATATCCAGTACAAAGAATTTTTGGTTTCTTTTGAAACACAAAATCAGTAACTCTAATAAAAAAAGATTTGACTTTTTTTGAGGCAAGTATAAATAGAAAATGAATCTAGAAAGGTTTTCTTTCTCTCCAGCAGATAGAGTTAAATATATTATTATTTCCATTTAAATAGCTATACATATTTTTCCTCTTTAAGTAACTTTGTCATATGTCCATAACTCACCCAGACTCCTGTCTAGTGGGAACAGAAGTGGAACAAGGAAGAAAACACACTTTCTACACAGGGCCTGTCATGCTAAAGATCTCCAGTGGACTCTTCTATTATAATCTGTAGTCCTTTACACAGTTCTCTCAGTAAATCAAACTCACCTCACTAGGGCTGTCATATGAAAATGTGAAGAATTAATGTCATTTCTAAAATATTCACCTACATATTAATTGATAATCAAAAGATAAGCAGAGAATATTAACCTAATTCTGTTAAAGAAATGTTGGGGCCACTTCTAAATATCTTGGTTATTTAAAAAGTAGGAACAGATTTGATGATTTTGTCTTTGTTTCCCTACTCTGTGATTTTGCCTTCTCTGTTCCCCTTTGTGTTAGTCAAGATTTGCTACAGAAACAAAACCAGGACACTTATAGATGATAGATATGTTTAAATAGTGAGAAGGTAAACAACTGCTAATTAGTCCACACAGCAGTACAGAGGACTCATTCCAACTCACTTTCATGAGACAATTATTATATTGAAGGTCCTTCCTATTCACACTGGCCCAACTGGTACAAGGTCAAGAAAACAGGCAGTGAAATAGCTGATAGGAGGTACAGAGTCTGCCCTGCTGGCAAGATGAGCAGAATTGGTCTGTAGGCAGCACACACAGTAAGGTGTGGTGACAACAGCAGAAAGATGAAATGTCCAGGTGTAGCAGAGATCGGTAGCACAGCAGCAACATTGTGAAGCAAAATGCAATGGACCTTCAAGACATGGTGATGCACAAAACAGCTACAGGATCCACCAAGATCAACAGATTGGCGCAGGCCACAGGTAGTGCAGCACAGAGCTGAGGCAGAGCAGCTAACTCAGCAGGACACCTGTCTGATAACCAGGGAGAAAGAGGAAGAGACAAGACTCGGAGAGTCATTTATTTCTATAGCCCTCCAATCAAGCTTTGACATGCTTGACAGGCTAAACTCCACTCACATGTCCCTATGCAGGCCATGTTGGCACACAAAAAAGACTAGCATAAATATATGTTTATCCCTATGGTTTGTGGCTATTATTATTGTTATCAAATAATGTAGTCAAAATCTATGGTAGGCTCCTAGAATCCACCCCATTCCTCAATCTAGCCAAAGAGTATATATTGGTAACAGAATAGAGTTCACAAATATGTAGCCATGAAATCTCAGTGGCTATTTTCACTAAAACCACTTGCATTCTTTTCTCAATGAAACATCCTAAGTTCATTAGAAATAACACTCAACCTGAGACCTATCTGCCATTCTGATTTAAAGCAATGCTTCTGTTTTCTAGCACTGCTATGAAAGAAAGGCCACAAGTAGGTAGCTTTATAGAACAGGAATTTATTTCTCTTACTGTTTAGGAGTCTAGAAGCCCACATTTGAACCACTGGCCATATAGCATTTGGGAAGAAAGATCTTTGCCTCAGCTTTTCAATATCCTTACCATTCAAGAATCACTTGATCATCTTCATATTTAAATTTTCACACACACACACACACACACATGCACACACACCACCTCCATATACACTTACTTATGGGTCAAATCTGCTCTTTTTATATTTCAGAAGTGATTTGTTGTAGGACACATCCTATACTGATGTACTCACATTAACAATGGCAATTAAAAAGAAAACCTTGTTCCCAAAGGCAATAACGTCCATAGAGATCTTACTGTGTGTGCCATGGAGTCAGTTCCTACTCATAAGTACACTCTATAGGTATAGGGGTTAGAATTCCAACACATTTCTGGGGGACCACACTTCAATTCATAACAGTCGCCTTATTGTCACTTGCTTGGAAGTCTTTCCAGCTTCCAAAATATCTTCAAATGGATCTCAAGCAGAATCTGAATTCTACTTAACTAGCCTGTGTTTCTTGATTTTAGATGGCTATACCACTGATGACATTGAGTTTTACTGGAATGGAGGAGAAGGAGCAGTAACAGGAGTTAACAAAATTGAACTTCCCCAGTTTTCAATTGTTGACTACAAGATGGTGTCCAAGAAGGTGGAGTTCACAACAGGTAAGGCTGTTCTACAAAATTAGTTAGGGCCATTGGTAAAGGAAGAAGGTGGTTCTGACTAAATCATGATACGATTCTTTTTTCTTTTTTTTCAACCCAGGGGCATATCCACGCCTGTCGCTAAGTTTTCGTCTAAAAAGAAACATTGGTTACTTCATTTTGCAGACCTACATGCCTTCCACACTGATTACAATTCTGTCCTGGGTGTCTTTTTGGATCAACTATGATGCATCTGCAGCCAGAGTCGCACTAGGTAAAAAATTCCTGTCATTGCATAGAGCTAGTCAATTAGCCTAACAACAAATATTAAAAATTATAAGCAAGGCTTCCTCTTATAACAACCCAAAAAATAGATTGTCAAAAGAATACTTGATTTCAAAACATCTACACATTATAGAGTGAGTGCTTTACATTTGATGTTTTTAACACTTTTACAAGTATGTTTAAGCATTAGAAAAATGTTCTTATTGTACATTTTCAAATTCTTAATACACTAAGTTTTACTAGCTTCTTGAAAATTACCTCTTTGGTTGCTCATCTGTGGACTCTGCCATCAAGCTAATTTCACTCATCTCAACCCCATAGAAAAGAGTAATACTGCACCATAGAGTTTCTTTATGGAAGCAAACTGCTACATCATTATCCCATAGAGGGAGCGACATGATGGCTTCCAACTGAAAACATTCTTTTAGCAGTCAAGGACTCAACCACGACATCACCCGGGCTCCTTTCAGATTTGCATGGCATTATTCTCAAACAGATTTGGAGAAAGCTGAGCCTTCCAATTATTAATAAAATTCCATTTGTTGGGAAATACTACTTAGTGAATAGTAATTAAATTATATCTGTCTCCTTTACATTGAACTGATTATATTTGAATAAGACATAGGCAATTCATCTGCTATATTAATGATCAGTGATAGGGATAAAATGAAAATTGCTTTCATCCTGGGGGAATGAACTTCAGATTTAAGCTTGCCATGGCTAAATAATACTGAAAGCTGTAAAGGTCTGTGTGAGACCCTACAGAGTACCTTGGTAAGTTGGGAGACGCAGAGCTATTCAATGTGTCTATCTGACCCTGGCCATGTATGTGTCTGCCTCATTATTTGAGTCTGGAGTCATTTCAGCGATCACCCTCTTGAGTTTATTTTCACACACACACACACACACACACACACATTTCTAGCAATGTAACATATTACATCCCTTTTTTAATTATAAATTTTATTCCCTTTATTTCGCCCATCCTTTACCAATTCCGATAATTATTAAATAACATTTCTTTTGTTGTGACATTTTTTCTTGACTTTCCACAATAGGGATTGCAAACAATAGCTGTCCATTTATGATTGACTTATTTTACTCAACATAATGTTATCTGGTTTCATTCATGATATGAGAGGTTTAGAAGATTCAACATTTATTTTTAACTTTGTTTATTATTCCTTTGTATATATTATTTTGTTTACCCATTCTTCTATTGAGGTGTTTTAGCCTGTTTCTATCCATTTTGCTATTTTGAGTAGTGCTGTGATGAACTTAAGTGTACATTTGACTATTTATGCCTCATGTGATTTTATTTTTCTAGGATATATACCAAACAGAGGGATCTCTGGGTTAAATGGTATTTCTATTTCCATCTTGAGGAAAGTGTCATACTGTTTTCCACAGTGGTTGTACCATTCTACAGTGCTATCAGCAATAGATGAAAATACTGGTGTTTTCACACCCTCACACATGTTTACTATTTTCTGGGGTTTGTGTTTTTTTCCAAATTATTTTATTGGGGACTCTTACAGCTCTTTTTTTTTTCAGTATTTTAGGCATTACCGCCCTCTGGTGGTGGGAGTAGGAGGCCCCAGCCTTTGCTCCTGTGAGCTGGAATTGAACCTCCATCCCAGTTGGCCGCAGTCCTGCGCACAACCACTACACCACCGGGGTTCAGCCTTACAGCTCTTATAACATTCAATACATCATTTGTATCAATACATTTGTACACATATTACCATATTCATTTTGAAATATTTTCTGCTTGATCCCTTGGTATAAGCTCCTCCTTCCCCCTCCCTTCTTTTTTTAATGAATCATTTTATTGATGGCTCATATAACTCCCATCACAAGTCATACATATATCAATTGTATGCAGGCCACATTTGCACATTTATTGCCATCATCACTCTCAAAACATCCTCCCTCCACCAAGGCTCCCAATATCAGCTTCCCATATTTCCCTTCCTTCCCCCTCCCCTATGAACCCTTAATAATTTATAAATTGTTATTATATTCATACTGTACACTGTCAAATGTGTCCCTTCCCTTACTTCCCTGTTGTCTGTGCCCAAGAGAGGAAGCTACATGTAGATCCCTGAAATTGGTTCCTCCCTTTCTATTCCACCATCCCTCCACCCTCCTGATATCACCACTCCTACTACTAGTCTTGAGGGATCATCTATCCTAAATTCCCCATGTTTCCAACTTCACTGTATATCTCTGGTCTAGCTGGATTTGTGTGGTAGAATTGGGATCATGATAATGGGTGGGAGGCAGCATTTGAGAGCTAGAAGAAAGTTGCATATTTCATTGCTACTAAATTTAACTTAACTGACTCATCTCCCTGCAACCCCTCTGAAAGAGGATGTCGCTTGACCTATTGGTGGGTTTTGGGTCCCCAATCTGTACTCCCCCTCATTAGTAATGATATAATTTTAGTTCTTTGATGCCTGACACCGGATCCCTTCAACACCTCATGATCACACAGGCTAGTGTGCTTCTTCCATGTGGACTTTGTTGCTTCTGAGCTGAATGGCTGCTTGTTTACTCAAGCCTTTAAGACCCCAGACGCTATATCTTTTGAAAGCCAGGCACCATCAGCTTTCTTCACCACCTTTGCTTATGCACACATTTGTCTTCAATGATCATGTCGGAAAGGTGAGCATCTTGGAATGCCAGTTTAATAGAACAAAGTGTTCTTGCACTGAGGAAGAACTTGAGTGAAGGTCCAATGCCCATCTGCTGTTCTACTACTAATCCTGTAAGTATGCAGGTTGATCTATTTCCCCATCCTCACTTATAAGTATATGCACCTATGTACATACATGTATTTGAACCTCTATAAATGTTCATTATCCCCCAGTTCCTTCCTCTATTTCCATTTGCTTTTCTCTTGTCCCTCTATCATGCTCCACCTCCATTTGGGTTTCAGTATTTTCTCTATGTTACATTAGTCTTAATCAATCCCTATCAGACTTCTCTCACCTACTTTGTCACTGATTTTGTATCAATTGTTATTCCCTTTTACCTGGGATGGTCGATATCACCTCCTTTACCTCTCCTACCTCTCTCCCGTGTCTCCTACCCCAGAACCATCAGTCCTGTCGTTTTCACCTCCAGACCCTTTGTTCAGTCTGTCTTGTCTAGATAGACCTGCAGAGGTAGCAATATGTACAAAAAAAGACCTCCTAAAATGAAGCAACTGAAGTAAAGAAAACAGTAATAGCAACAGCAAGAAAACCCTTCAATTTGCTATACATATATGTAAAAAAAAATAAAAATAATAACAATATAAAAACCTGTAGAAAGTTCAAGGTCTGTTCTTGACCTCCAGGAGTGTCCCCTGGTTGAGTCAGATGGGGTGCCACACCCTGGCCCCAAAGTACATTCTTGGCACTCCACCTGGAACTCCACACTATGTGGCACACTCTTAGTGCTTTGCCATGGTGTGGCTGTGTCATACAGGGTATAATTCTGATCCCGTTTCTTCATCCTGTCCCGGATAGGCCTTGGGTCAGCAAGGGTAGCTGTAGTTCATAGTGGGGCCGGCCATATGGTCCTCTTTGTGCATTAGCTATTCTGAGTGGGAATATCGTCTTGAAGGCTCGGTGGGCCAGGATGCACGTCATTCTCTCGTCCTCCCTCTTCATTTGTTCTCTTATGCTCTGGTCAGGCATCTCTCATTCCCCAAGCTTCAGCTTCAGTGCTGACCTCCAAACTCCTCTGATGGAGAAGTGGCTGCCCCTAGAGTTGGGATTGGGCTTGTGTGCTCAATTCCTCCACTGGCTCTATGCTATTAATGTTTTCCTGCAGTGTGTGGGTTCTCTTTTTGCTCTTGGTGAAATTTTTAAGATCATAAGTGTTTAAATTTTAGACTGTTCAGTGACCTATTTTGTCATTTGCTATGTGTGTGTGCTTTCATGATGCTTGAGAGCATACGTATGTATGCCGTGTCTTATGCCCCCTAAATGTGTTCCTGTGTTTTTCAATCATTTTATTGGGGACCTGTCCGACTCTTATCACAGTCTATACATACATCCATTGTCTCAAGCACATTTGCACGTATGCTGCCACCATTGTTTTCAAAGTATTTTATTTCTACTTGAGCCCTTTCTATAAGTTCTCACTTTTCCCTTCTCTTCCACCCCCTCACTCCCTCATGAACCCTTGATAATTCACAAATTATTTTTTTTTATCTCTTGCACTGTCCAATATCTCCCCCCATCCCCTTGTCTGTGGTCCATCCCCCTGGGAGTGGGGTATCGGTAGGTCCTTGTGATCAGTTGCCCCTTGCTACCCACACCTTTCCCTTACCTTTCTGAAATGGCTACTCTCAATATGGTTCCCGAGGAGTTTATCTGTCCTATAATTCCTGTGTTTCCAGTTCTTTTCTGTACCCATGTACAGACTCTTGTCCAGCCAGATTCCAGGGACAGGAGAAGAATAAGTAACTGAAAATCAATGTTGAAGAGGTTGTAGGAGGTCTGGCAGAAGTGGATCAAGGAAAATGTAACTGAGTGGAATTCCTAAAACCCAAATGAAGGCTGACCGTAACAAGAAGAAAGTAAGGAGAAATAAAGGAACGAGCTAGGAGGCAAAGGGCATTTGTAGAGCTCTAGATACAGACATGTACATATGTAAATATATTTATATGTGAAAATGGGGAAATATATCTATGTACATATATTTATAGGTTTAGTATTAAGAAAGCAGATGTGCATTGGGCCCCTACTCAATCATTCCTTCAACATAAGAACACTTTGATCTAATATTCCAGCACTCTGAGATGTTCATGTTCCCAACATGATCACTGAAGACAAAGCAGGTGCATAAGCAAATGTGGTGAAGAAAGCTGATCATGCCAGCTATCAAAAGGTATAGCGTCTGGGTTCTTAAAGGCTTGAAAATAAACAAGGCGCATCTAGCTGGGAAACAACAAAGCCAACTGGAAAGGAGCACATCAGCCTGTGTGATCATGAAGTATCAATGAGATCAGGTATCAGGCATCAAAGACCCAGAGGAAAAAAATCATAATATGGATGAGGAGCAGAGTGCAGAATGGAGGCTCAAAGCCAATCTTTAAGCAATTAGACATCTCCTTCAAAAGAGTTGTGAAGACAAGATGGGCCAATAAGGGTGCAGTGTAACACTCATGAAGCATACAGCTTTCCTCTGATTCTTTAATACTCTTTCCCCCCACCCCCACTTTCATGACCCTAATTGTTCATGCTTTTAAATTGCTAACCTGTAAATATGTAAATTACATATTTATCTATGTAAAATGTAGAATATTGCATATATACTGAGGAAATAGTATGGGAACCATGGTCTGACCTTCTCCAGCTACACACTAGGGGGGACATAATCCAACTCCATCTTCCCAAGGATGAATCCAATGAATCCAAAAGGCAGATAAGTCTCCTCCTTCTACCCTTCTTTTTCATATTCCATCACACAACATTGTACTTCTTTGCTGGGCTTAATAATCCATTCCAGTGACCACCTAGATCTTAGACAATACTTATAACTGTTGAAATTTATTAAGGGAGTTAACAGGATCATAAAAACATTAAAGATATAGTCTTTTTGTTCATAGCAATATCTTTTTCTGTTGGCTTTTTCAGTCATTCATTCAGTTTCTAAGCCTCTAGGTAGTATTCCAATTCCATGTTTTTATTTTTATTTTTGCTTCATATAATTATTGTTGTTTTCTATTTTGTTGCTTTTAGCTGAAAATATGCTTGGCTATATTTCAGTGTTTTCAAATTTATTGCAGCTTGTTTTACATGTATGACAAGATATGATGTATCCTGGAGAATGTCCTCAGTGCATTGGTTAAGAATGTATATTTTTGTGTCTAGTGTTCTGTAAATGACTATGAGATCAAGTTGATTGATTGTGTGGTTTAGCACTTCTATGTCATTTTTAGCTTCCTTCTAGTTTTTCTGTCTCTCATAGAAAGTGGCATATTTAAATCTCCTATTACTATAGTGTTGCCCATGTCTTTCTTCAATTCGGTTAGAGATTGATTTATGCATTTTGAAGCTCTTTCATTAAATACATAAATATTTTTTATGGATCTGTCCTCTTGTTCAATTGACCCTTTATCTGTTATCTAAAGTCTTTCTGTATTTTATGATAGTTTTACCTTTTCCTATATTTTAGTCTATTGCCATCTTTGTATCTAAGATATGTCTCTTGTAAACAGCGTATTGATTAATCCTGTTTTCTTATCTATTCTTCTACTCTCTCTCTTTGCTGGTGTTCTGTTGTTCATTCCTAGAGAGCCTGCTAGAGAGCATACTCTGTAGCACAGCAATCCCAAATATAACAGAAAAAAATGCCCACTGAGCCATAGGCCATCTTCATGATATTTGATATATTTAAGTCCATCAATGTGGCTATTGTGTCGATCTATCTCATTGAAGAGTTCACATGTTTATGTTGACCTTCTATCTTACCTTTATCCTTCTATCCAAGAAAAATGTTCTTTCCTAGCAAACTAGTCTTTCCTAATGACTTGCTCAAAATAGGCAAGCCAGATTCTTGTCATCTAAGGAGTAATCTGTTTCTATTTCATCTAAGACTAACTTGTTAATTCTCATGACACTCTATGGTATATTCAATATTCATTAGCAGCACTATAATTCAAATACATATTATTGAAATATTAATCTGAATATGTGTAAATGTTGTGACAGAGGGGAAAATATGGGATAATATACACAGCAGGGATTAGCAAGTAACAAGTTAATGATTGGTAATTCTCATTTCTCCCCATTATTTACTCTAAAAGGTCTACCTTTTTTTCCCAAAAAACACTTTTTTGGGGGAGGGGAGGTTATACAGATATCCTATAATTCCATAGTTCAATCACATCATGCAGTATTGTAAAATTGTTACCACAATCAATTTCAAAACATTTTCTTTCTTCTCAAATATCTTGATGCAATTCCCCCTTTACCCCACACACTCTCCCACTGTACACCCCAGGAACCCTTATTCTACTTGCTGTCTCACAGCATTAAGTCAGCATTGGACTCTTAACCACAAGTTCAGTAATTCAAACTCACAAACTGCTTCATTGGGACCAAGATGAGGCTATCTGCTTGCAAAAAAGATTTTCAACCTCAGAAAACTTCTATAGGCTCACTATAGATCAGAATTTACTCGGCTGCAATGGATTTGGGTAATTTGTTTTGTTTTAGTACTTTAAAGAGTGGACTGTCCTGACAGTCATATAAAATAATATGTAAAATGGTTGAAACTTTAAAATACTATTTAAATACATAATAGTATTATTATACAAGGTATCTACATGATACTTTTTAACATCTTGCTTTTTGAAGTTATCATTTCATTACCCTCACCAACAAAATATCTATTATGCAATCACACAAGCATTATACTGTGAGTATTATCCTAGCTTCTCCCTGAATCACAGTACATTTCCTACTCACTGCCACTGAGTCAATTCTGATTCATAGAGATGAGATATGGCATAAAAGAATGGCTCCTGTAGGTTTCTGAGACTGTCATCTTGATGGGGGTAGAAAGCCTCATCAGTCTCTCACAACGCAGCTGGTAGGTTCTAACTGGTAGCCTTGTGATTAGCAGCCTGATGCATTATCCCTGACACTGCTGATGCTCCTACACACATTAGAGTTATATGAGTTTAGATTGTGGTGTTGGTGAAGAATATGTTATGGACCTAGAGAAGAATGGAACTAGGAAAACCAAATCTATCTTTTAAATGTTTAAACTCTTCTTTAAGAGTCCAAGTTAATTTTTTTTTAGAAACCAGAGACATAATCTACTTTTGAATCTGAAATGAAGAAACTAGAGGTGATATTTGAAAAACTAAGTAATAAGATTATATTATATAAGAAAGTATATAGATCAATTACTTGGATCAAATATTAAGCTTTTCTTATTTGTTTTTTTTTTATGTGATGTTTTCTTACAGTGAATAGAACATTATTACTTTAAAATGCAATACTGACTTAGTACCCTGGGATATACGAAAATGAAGTAAATCTCCTCAAACTGGTTACCATTTTAGTAGTGTACACTCAGGGATTAATATCAGAAGGAAAGTTAAGAGGAAGATGAATGGGGTGTTGAGAAAAGAGGGAAGAAGATATGATGTCTACAAGAGTAAAGGACATTGGCAGTAAGTTTCCGATGGGATCTTAATCCACCTTTGCATCTCCTTTGTGTAGGAGTGTCTGTTACAAAAGTTAATAAATAAAAATCATGTTTAACCCACCACTAACTAAGCAACCCATTTTACAATTCACTAAAGGACTACATAGGCAATCTGTAGTTTTTGTGGCTCGAAATGACTGTTCTGCTAGCCACATGGTTTATCACACAGTGCCATCATTCTGAGATGCCAGGGAGAGTGGCACATTTAGCTAAGCCTTGTCTTTCTCTTTCACAGGAATCACCACCGTGTTGACAATGACAACCATCAGCACTCACCTCAGGGAGACCTTGCCAAAGATCCCGTATGTCAAAGCGATTGATATCTATCTAATGGGTTGCTTCGTGTTTGTGTTCCTGGCTCTGCTGGAATATGCCTTTGTAAATTACATCTTCTTTGGGAAAGGCCCTCAGAAAAAAGGAGCTAGCAAACAAGACCAGAATGCCAATGAGAAGAATAAACTGGAGATGAATAAAGTCCAGGTAATATAGTACACTCCATCTTAAATGTATCTTAGGTTCTCTGAAGGAAAGGGCAATGTTCCTTCCCCCACCCCACCCCCCTCACTCCAGTGTTTGTGCTTTCAATGCTCATCATTTGGCCATGAATCTTATAAAGGTGCACAAACTGTTCTGCTCTGAGATGACTGTGCACTATGGAGCTGATAAGCTATAGCCTGACCTTCATTTTATAGTTTCTGGACAAAGGATTGAAGAAGCTAGTTTGAAGGTTTCATAGATTAATAACGGGTTGTGACAGAAACCCAACCCCAAACCCATTATTCTTTATTCTAAACTTTTTGTAAAACTCTATGTCAAAGAAAAATGTTAGATCGACTTGCTAGGGGGGAAAAAGGTAAAATCATAGTGCATATATCCTGAATTTTCCAAGTGGAGATGGGGTAATAAAATAGTACAATGGTTCAGACCTCCAGCTGAAACCAAACTGTGGGAGTTTGATTCTAACTCTAGACTTCATATACCACCAGACAACTCAACCTAAGCAAAGCCTTCCCTAACCTCTGATATCAGCTTTTTTTAAAAAAAAAGGATCTCTGGTGGCATACTGAGTTATGTGTCGGGCTGCTGATCATCAGGTCAGCAGTTTGGAATGACCAGCCACTCTGTGAGCACAGGAAACTTTTCTGTTCTGCCTTCTTGGTTTGCTGCGAGTTGGAGCTGACTTGAAAGCAGGGAGTTTGGGTTTTTGGTTATTTGGGCTCTTATTTTTGATTACCAAAAAATTGGATATTAGTGATACTACTTTTAATTCAGGGAACTGTTTTGAGAAAAAAAAATGAGTTAAAATATCTAATCCTTAAGACATTATCTGGAACACTGTCAAGCCAGATATTTATTGTCATCCATTTGGTTGAGACTCATAAGAGCACTACAGATCAGAGTAGAAATGCCTCTGTGGGTTTCAAAGACTATAAATCTTTACAGGAGTAGAAAGCCTCGTCTTTCTCCTAGAACACAGTGAGTGCTCATTCATTGTTTCAAGTGGTTGGGACTGCTAACGATGAAGTCAGCCAGTCAGGTCCACCAACCATGCCTTGGAAGAAAGAGAGATCTGTCTGCCGTGGGACAGAGTTACTATCTCCGAAACCTATGGAGCGGTTCTACTCTGTTCTATAGGCTCATTAGGAGTTATGATGAATCCACTGGCTGGCAGAGGCCCTGCATGTTGGTCATTGTCATTATGTGCATTATATATCATAATTATATGCATCATCACGATTTCTTTCCCTTTTGCTGGCTGATCCCGTGACCTATGATCTCATATGGTAACATCAAAACTTAGGGTCTGCTAATTCTATTTTTAATACTTTATTAATGATTGGGAATTGATACATATATCATATCATTCCGTAGTTCATGTCCATCAGAATTTTCCATTTGCTACCACAATAGTTTCCAAACATTCCTTTTCTGCATGGACTTCTTGACATCATCTCCCCTCCCCCAACACCACCACTGCACCCTCCACCCGCATGCCCTGAAATCCCTATTCAACTTGCTATCTCTTTACATTCATTCAATCCTGGGTTTCATATACCAAAAAAGTGAAATAAATATATACCACAAAGTAACACCTCTGGAATACACCCTAATATGTATATATAAACAAAACAATGCAAAGCAAATATAATGAAAATCTTGGGAAACACATCAGGTCCAGCATGCATCATAGAGGATATCTGATGACAGAGTTTTAGCTACTCAAGCCAAATTTATGTCTTTAATCATCTATATTCAACTCTCCATGCACTCTGTTTAGTAATCACTTTCCCCTATAGAGGGAGTTTAGAGGCAGGCTTATTTCTTACATAGTTCCACAACTGGATCCTGGACTCCTACTGTCATCTGTAGACTTCTGTAAACCAGATTCTCACACTTTAGGCTCTGGTACTAATCCTTCCATTGAATTCTGATTATATGCTTCACAATCCTTTGGTGACTGATGATGGTGTTCTTCTTCCATGTGGACTTTGTTGACATCTCATTTATACGGCTGCTTATCTGGAGACATGCCTTTAAGACCCCCAGATCTCATTTTATCTAACAGTCAGGCACCATCTAATTTCTTCCTCACATTTTTCTTCAACAACCATCTCTTCTGTGTTCCTTTCCTGAGGACAAATATCAAACAGTAAATCAAGATGTAAAACCCAATTGTTCTTAAGTTGGGTCTAGGATTTGGTGTAAGCCTGAAGCCCTTTCTTGGATCTATGTTGGGTTTTTTTTTTCCTTCTCCTTCCATTTTTTTAATGTATTTTTATTTGGGCACTAACACAAATGTCATGTCATTGCTCCATTCAGTCTTTTATTCCTTCTTCTTCCCTTGTTTTAATGTATTATTATTTGGGTACTAACACAAATGTCATGTCATTGCTTCATTCAGTCACATCAAACAAATTCTTTTTTAAACCTCCGGAGTCTCTACTGTCTGCTGTCAGTATCATTTTTTACTGAAATTTACTTTAAATTATGTGCATTAAAATACCATATCCAATACAATTGATTTCAATATGGTCCATAGGGTAGCAGCTCAAATAAACATTCATTTAGACCTTTCTGTGGGCATTGAGAATACTACTATGAATCAGACATATGAGTCCCTTGCCACCATGGAGTTTATATTCTAACATCAGGGAGACTGTCAAAAAACACATGAACAATTATTATGAGGCTAAAACAAGAGAATGACTTACGGAATTTAAGGAAATAAGGTGAACAGGTGAGCAGAAAGATTTCTTTGAGGAATTATCATTTGTTCTGAGTGATAAGAACCAGCCAATCATGCCATGTCTAGCTCATGCTGAGAAAATACGTGTACAGTTGACCTTTGAATGCTGAGGGTTTGAACTGTGCAGGTCTACTTCTGAGTTGGTTTTTCCCTGTTGCTTTGCAGTGAGCTGAGGTGTTGCACATATTGGCTATGTGCTGCTAATCATCTCCACATGAGCAGTTTGTTTCTTAACTGCTCGCTTAGAGATTATTAGTATCATATGGTGTTTAAGCAGAGACATCTCGTGAGATTACAAGAAGAGCCTATTGCTAGTGAACTTCAAGGGTCGCCTGTAAGTTATATAAATATTTCCTACAGCTCAGGAACTTGGCCCCTCTGGTCACCTTCCCAAATGCCAGCTATATAAACGCTGAGACAGGTAATGCTCAATGTGCAGGACTACAAAAAGAAGAGCAAGATATCGAGATAAAATGAGTGAAGGAGGGAGTATTAGAATGATAAGTAGTAGAAAGATCGAGTACAGGCAAGCTAGGAACAAGTCAAGTTATGAATCATTGTGCTCTTTGTAAAGCATCATGGTGGCACTGCATGGGAGGCATGGTGCCACCAACTATAAGGCCAGCAATGAGGCTGTTTGCCCCTGTAAAAATGGGCAGTCTCAGAGACCGGATATGCATAAGGTCCCTACAAGTTGGAATCAACTCAATGGCAGTTGGGTTCATTTTTTGTTCTGTTTTGTTTTCTTTGGTAAGGTATCAAATTTGGGCAAACACTTCAAATGATTAGAAAGTTATAAGGGGAAAATAATCAAACAGATCAGGTTCAAAGCAAAGGTTTTTATCCTTGTCTGAATATACAATGATCACCTATCCTTGTATGAAACACTGTAGCTGCTGTAAGTAATAAAAACTACCCAGTGGTTAAGCGCTCGACTGCTAACAGAATTATGTGGCAGTCTGCTCCGCCTGGTGCAGAGTATAGTCTGGCAACCTTCTGAAGCGGTTCTAGCCCTGTCCTCAGGCTTCCGATGAATCACAATAGACGAGGTGGCATGCAATGACGATTTCTGGCTGCTGGGGGAGAAGGAAAAAGCATGAGCCCTGCACGCAAAGATTTTCTAATTATGTTTGCAAAGGAAATTATACTGAGATGAGAGGATTGCCTTTTAATAAAGTAGAATAGTTGGCTTGAGGATCATGCCTGAAAAGAAGCAGCTTTCTATTGTGGATATAACCATACCAGTTTTCAAATTATTTGCAAATTCAAAAACTCACGACCATCAAGTCAGTTCTGATGCTATAAGACAGGATAGAACTGCCCTAGTGAGTTTTCAAGATCGTAATGCCTTATGGGAGTAGAAAGTCTCATGAGTCTCCATGGAGTAGCTTGTGGCTTCAAACTGTTAACACCCTGACATGACACTACACCACCAGGGATCTAGTTGTCATCCCTATCCCTAATGCTTTCAAAGCCTAGTGGCTGTCCAGCTTAGGTGAATTGCTGACTCATAAAGGAGAAGCCTTGCAGAGGGAAAGTGGTACAGACTCACAGCTAGGAAAAAATCAGAAAACAGAAAGTGGATGGAGAGTCAAAGATAAATTGCATTTGAGAAGATAAAAAAAGAGAGAGAGAAAACTGGCTTTTCCATCTATTAGAACAGCAGTATCATCTAGGGAGAGTAATTAAATGGAAAAGCCAAGCATGCTGGAATCAATTTATTCAGGTAAGACTAAAACATTACAACTGCTCAATCAACCCCTACAGTTTGGGCCTTGATTCCATACCAGAATATCAGAGAACTCTTCGAAGCAGATGAGTTCTAATAAAGACAAGAGAAATTCCCCATGTGTCAGCATTTGTATTATATATTGTTCTGAAGAGGACTGAGTGAATGTTTCCAGTAAACTAAACTTCATTTAACTTGTCTTCATTTTATAGATAGGCTCTTTGAGCATACTAGGCTTTTAAACATGGTAATAGTTAATAAGGTCTCAAATCAGGAACTTTTAAAGTTTGGTTTCAAGGTAAAGGGGTATAAGTAATCTCTAAATTGTCAGCAGACTAAATACTTTAGATAAATATTTTTATGTGCAAGAAGCTAGACAAGTAACACCACAAATGCTTTTCACCGAATCTTTTATAGGTAAAATTATACTATCCCTAAAACCAAATCATGTCAAGTGATGTGAGAGTATCATGTATCAAACTAACCCACTTAAGCTAGCAACTCTAGACTCTGAACAAAAAAAAATAGATTTTAAATCTCAGAAGGTAAGAAAACATGTAAAAGCCAGAAGAATATCATCCCCCAAAAGAATAAGCAATTTGGTGTTAGATCAATATTTAAGCTGCTTTTCCCTTGAGTTGAGCTCAAATCTGGGGCATGTGAAAAAGCAGAACTTCAGAATAAAGGAGCGGTGTTGCTGGGCTGAAGCTTCAGAACCTCCAGTTTGACAATTCCAGAGTGCCTGGAAATTGCAGGAGAAATTTTCCGAAAAGGGGGGCACACGGAGCAGGACCCAAACTCTAATAGTCCACGAGATTTTGATCCCTGAATGTGTTCACCAGGTTAGTAAAAAAGAGAAAGATTACTGATGACATGGACGCACTCAGTGGCTTTCACAATGGACTCATACAAAAGAACACATACGTGTGAGGGCTGTGCAGGGGCCATGCAGGGTTTCATTGTGTTGTCCTGAGAGTGTCTATGGATGCAAACCAATTCAACAGCGTCAAGAACACGTGAAATGCCGAGAATCCCATAGGGTGAGAAACACCTCAAAGACTGAAAATACCAATGAACAAGGATTTCAGCTACTATCCCCCAGTGCTGGAGTCTGGTGCTGTCAGAGCCAACCCAACACCTGATGAGCCCAAGTTCAGCAGAACAACATATTGCCAGGTTTGGCATCAACCTCACAATTGTTATTATCTGTAAGCCCATTGTGACAGCCATAAGGTCTGCTGGCCTTGGTGAGGACCAACAGAGAAAGAGAGTCTTCTCCCAGAGCTGGTACCTTCTGGCCTCCTAAACACTCGAGAAAAATCAGTATCTGTTTGTTAAGGCCAACCACGTGTGTTATTTCTGTTATTGCAGCACTACATAACCAAGACTTGATACCCAAACAAATTTCAAACCTTTTTATATGTAGAGGAAAAATAATAAGGTTCTATCATTTCCTGTATCTTATCATCATCCCTGTAGCAACTTAAATCTCTAACTTCCCTCTTCCTGAATCTCTCCTAAAAACCAATCAAAAGAAAGCACAGGACTTTATCTGTTCAGTTGTATCAACTCCACTAGTTATGTTTGTCATGCAAACAACGTGGCATTTAAAGACACTAACTCCTGGTTAAATTCAATAAAAGAGAAGACATTCGATTTCCCTTTTAATGTAATGGTTGAGTGATCTTCCCCTTTCCTCATAGATGCTTGCAAACAGTTGCCTTTAAATGACATATGTGCTCTGGACCCAGTCAATTTACATGGAGGAATCCCTGATGCTTACATCAGTGCCCTGGAGCATGAAGTGGCACTGTTCATTTATTACACATTAATTTTAATAGCCTTGGCTGGTCAGTCAAGTCCAGGGGCATCTGTCCTGGAGCTGCAAACACAGTTACTTTATCTTGATTTATTTTTTCACCAGCTGCACTGAGCCATCTTTTTTACATAAGTGCTAGTGCTGAATCTAGACATTGGGAGAGTTTCAGCCTCCGAGGTGATAACAACTACAGATTCATGAGCCCCTCAGGCATCATTCGAAACTGGAGATAGTGTTTAGAGTGTTGAAAAATCGATTTCAAGTACAACCAGCCTGTAAGTAGATGCTGCCTCTGAGCCGCTTTTATAAGAACCTGCATCACATCGGGTTGTATCTACTGCCTCCCAATCCCCATATCCTTACAAGGGCATGGTTACAAGGGTGGCCTATGATCAGGTAACGACGCATGAAAGACACTGGAGGAATCTACCAGAGAGCTGGCGAAAAGTCCCCTTCAGTGTCAGATCTCAGGTCTGTGATCTCACCTTTTCCCTAGACCATCCAATGAGCAGACTCAAGGGTGCCCCAGGGCCCCCATGTGGAATGGAGCTGGCCAAAAGAGGAGCTGTTAGTACCCTCCAGGAGCATACACAGTCCGACGAAAATAGCTGCCTTCCCCTGTAGAGGGGTCAGACAACATAAAAGGACCACGTCCTTCCCTTCCCACCTTCTCACGTGGCCCGCCTTGCCAGGGCGGCTCCACTCTGCTCTCTTGGTCTATAACCCCTGAGGTTTTTTGTGTACACGTGTGCATGTGTGTGGCCGGGGATGGGGGCTGCAAGGGTCCAAGGGCAGGAAGAAAATGTTGGGAAGCTCTGTGGGGGAGCTACTTGTATTTGATGAGTCCTGACGACGTGGCAATAAAAGGCTTAAGCGCGTAAGTCTAAATGCATATGATGTAGGTAGTGGAGAGAGAAACATCATGAGGGTCAAGTGAAACAACTGGCTGATTTCGCGTACATGATCTGGATTGATGTCACTAGCTGTGCCCGCTTCCTCATCACTGTCATTTGAGAGATGATAGGACTCCTGACATCATCCGTAACATGTCCCCAGAGCACGACTCCCCCACGTCACCTTTTCTTCTCAGGGCCCCCCTTCTCTTCAGGAATGCAGCTGTGCTGTCACTTCTTTATCTAACAGCTGGACTGCGATCCTTTTACAATGAAGAATCTATCGTTACTTCCCCGAGAACGTCTTCTAAGTTATTTCCAAGACACAGAACAATATCCTGCACCCCAACAAAGCTGTGTGATTGGACATGTTTCAAAGTAAAAAGCACATTATGGAATCCCTATTTCCAAATCATGGACATTATTGTGATGAATGAGAGTTGGCGGTGATGATATATGTTATTAATAAATTGCCTTCAACTGGTATTGGCACTTTGTCTTCTGGTGTGTCAGCAGATTGACTCTGACTTCTAGTGACCGTACAAAACAGAGTAGCACGGTCCCCTAAGGTTTTCTGGGCTCGAATCTTTTTGAAAGTGGATTGCCAGAGGGTTTTTTTGCAGGGCAGCTCGAACCCCAAACCCGTTCACACTGACAGGAGAGAAACGAATGGCCCCTGTGGTTTCCTAAGACAAGAAGTCTTCCCGGAAGCATCTTTGTGCTTAGTGGCCTGACACATACCTATCCATGACAACACCAGGACTTCTAGAGAGGGTTAAGGGCCAGGATTAGGTTTAGTACAGGTAGTGCTGGCTGGGAAGCCTTAGACTGCTAACTAGACTGCTAACTTAGACTGGGGGTTAAAAACTATCAGCCACTCCATAGGAGAAAAATGAGGCTATCTTCTGTCCACCTCCATGTGAGGCCACTATGATCTGGACTCAAGTCCATGGCCGTGGGCTGTTTCGATTAGCAGCCAAAGGCTTTACTATTATACCATCAGGACTCCTTGTTGGCCCTTAAAGTAAACATAGCGTCTGTTTTTCCCAGCAAATCTCTTCTTCTGAAATCTGTGTTAGAACCTAGACTAACTAACAAGTCTCCCTGTCTCCAGTGTCTAACCTTCATTTGAGAGGAATAAAGTGGAAAAGTGCAGTGTTTATTGCCTTAGGAAAACCCACAAGTGCAGTGAACTAGAAGATTCTTCCTGTTGAGCTACAGTAGTGGGAATGGATGCTCTTAGGTGCAGTATTCTGTAAACCCCCAAGATATTCACACATGTGCTAAAGGCCTCCCATGCAACTACACAAAAAGCATTCTTATTTTGACTTCAATCACTCTATTCCATATCTGAAGAGCAAAAAGAAAAAAATTACTGATGGGATTTTGGATAAGCCTTTGAAGGAAAATCACTGATTCCGAACAGGAAAAGTGACCCTCATTTGCTTCATTCAGAATTGAACGAATTTGCTGTTTATAATGCATTTTATATTTAATTATGAAAAGCACTCATCTCAAATATTGGGACTCCCTAAGCAATCAGCGGCCATTTTGACCACACTATCCACTATATACAGAATAATCTTCCTGTTCCCCTGTCTCCGTCATTCTCACCTCAAAGCTCAATAAATTCCCACTGGAATAAACTTGAAAATTGCTCTCCAATCTTCATGTCATACACTTCGAAACTTGAGCATATTTGTAATTACCTCTTGGTTGTCTGGAGATAAAGTCTGGAGATAACTGCTTTGTGGATTTCTTAAAGCGGCCATGGGCTCAGGTAAGTGCCAGCTGTACTCAAATTAGCTAGAACACTTCAACTCCTTCTGTTCACAACAGATGGTTGCTATTGTGATGAGGGGCTGCCTAGTCAATGCTGCCTTACAGCGACCCCATGTGGGTCAGAGTAGACCTGGGCTCCACATCTTTTTGAAGGCTGTGACCTGGAGGACGCAGAGCACCTGGTCTCTCTTCCAAAGTGCCTCTGAGTTGGTTTGAACTGCCAACCTTGTACAGTAGCAGCGTAGCACTTATCTAGGGACTGCTCAAATACAGATTGCAGATTAGGAGGGGGAAACTTCAATCTAGAACAAAATGAGCTCCAATCTGTCCTTTTTTTTTTTCAACCAGTCTGTCAACTGATTTGGATGCACCTTAATGTTTACAGGTACTTTCCTAGATTTTTGAGTCACTCAAGAAGATAACCTAGCCACTGAAAGTCAAATAGAACTCAAAGAACTATCTTGAAGTCTCAGTTTCAGAGTGTAGTTTGCGAGTCCAAATCTTTATTAAAAATTGATAGGGAATCATAGAAATCCAAACTAAACAAAAATTCTAAATATGCAGCGATTGCTACTCAATGGAGACATCTAGGTCTCCTAACTCTGAAATGAACGTGTTCATCTCTGACCCTCCCTTCAAGAATTCTGCAGTCTCTGGTTACTTATACCATATCACAACATCCAATTTTGGCATCTTCCGAGGACTCACATTATGTTTTCCTTAAATTTTCTATGAGTTTGGAGAGTAAAAAAAAAAACATTTGAATGGGCTAGATCCTGATTGTAGGGTGGATAGGGTTTCCCCAAAGAAATCCTCTTAGGATAGCTCTTAACACCATCAATAAATTAGCAAGTACATTGTTATGATGAAAAGAAAACTTGGTGAACTAGGTGAAATTTCCTGGGCTTATTTCCCCCAGCTGTGCAGTTCTTCATTTTTTGAACGTATCTTCCTAATAAGCCCTTATTTATGTTTACTCCCTCTGCAAAGATTTGCTCAGCCCTGCCTTAGGAGAACTTTGGGCTCCATTGTGGGGGGGAAAGAAGAGGAATAGACAGTGATACACACATCATTACCATGCAAGTTACGTACCAGTGAGGACACTCTGACTTCCATAAGATCACAGCTCTTAAAAAACCCAAAAGACTGTCATGCTTCTCTTACACACATGAGGTTGCAGCAAGATGAAATCAACTCCATGACAATGGGTTGGGTTGGGTTTTCAAATCCCACCCTTTACGACTCTAACAAGAATGTCTTTATATATTTGTGGATAACCTCCCTGATGAGAGGCCAGCTAGGTAGTAATCTGGGCAAGAGCATTTGAGAAGAAAAAACAAGAGATTAAAGATGCGCAGACAACTCAAGAGAATCAATGCACACACTCGAAGATCAGACAGCCTACAGCAGAATGCTCAACAGGCAGAGGAAGGAAAAGAGGATAGAGCTGCTGGCCTGTGCCAAATCGCGGAGAGCTGGGTAAGCCAAACTAAGAGATTTGGAATAATAAGCAGAATAAAACACACACTGAGTAGTCATACTCACATGTACAATTCAAAAATGGGGCTACAGTTTTTTGAGTTGTGTGCCATCTATCCTCATCGTTTCTGAGTTGCTCGCCCTCCATTTCTAGAAATGTACTGCTTCTTACAGTTTTATTGAGTCTTCCGCGTGGCCGTTGTCATTTTGATCCCATCATGTTGCTGTTGTTATTAGGTGAGTTCAATCATAGTATCTCTATTTGTGTACAATGCAACAAAGCAATGCTGGGCCCTCACCATCCTTACAATTGTTATGTCTGAGTTATTTGCTGCAGCCACTGTGTCAGTCCATTTCTTTGACTCACTTCTTCTATTTTAGTGACTCTGCCAAGCAGGATGTCCTTTTCCAGGGACTGGTATCTCCTGATAACATGTCTAAAGCTCTGAGACAAGTCTCCACATCTTTGCTTCTGAGGCACATTCTGGCTGTACTTCTTCCAAGACAGATTTACTTGTTTTGCTGGCAGCTGGTGGGACACTCGATATTCCTTGCCAGAATCACAATCCAAAGGCATTCCTTCTTCCTCAGTATTCTCCAGTCACTGTCCAACTTCTATTTGCATTTGCGGGTATTGAAAATGTCATGACTTGCCTCAGGTACACTTGAATCCTCTAAGTCGCATCTT
>PVJH01017721.1:0-47038 GCA_004026705.1 Nesogale talazaci | reverse complement strand
TAATCCCTTCCCCCCCCCCCCCTCCATGTGGAACATCTAGAGGGGCGGAGGTGAGCATGTACCATGAAATGATATATGTCTGACTCCTATTGTTCTTTTCTCTCTTGTTATAATAAATAATAATTATTGCTGCACAACTGCCTGTTGAACCCTTGCTGTGAGTGTATCAGAGGCTGACCACTGTCTGATAAGCCTTCTCAAAACATTTTCTTTCTACTTAAGTCCTTGGCACCAGCTCCTCTACCATCCTAAACCCTTGCCCTTTAATAGTTTCTCATGTTGTGGTGACCTCTGCAACCGTAAAATTATTTTTGTTTCTACTTCATCACTGTAATTTTGCTACCGCTGTGAAAAAGTACTTCGACCCCCAGAGGGGGCATGACCCACAGGTTGAGAACCGCTGCCCTAACAGGTTGAATTTACTCCAAGAAACTGTGGTTGGGAATTTGAAATCCACATACCCTACAAAAACAAGTGAGTGACTATTGGTTTGTTAAAAATGTTAAGCAAGAAAAACATGATCAAGTCCCTGTGTGAACTGGTCAGTAAAAGAAAGTATTCATTGACGTAAGCTTTTACTTTTATATTCCATTTGTTTAAAGACTGTGCAAAGAACAGTCTGGTCCGTTACCGACACCTTCCCCTCATAAAGAGCAGACTCCTCACACTGCCTCAGTCTTGAGCAAAGCTAAGAAAGGAGCCGGACACAAGCTTCATCCATCCACACTACCCACACGGCCTTTCCCTGTGGCTTCTGGTACACTTAATGTCACAACATCTCACTCCTTCTTCCTGTCCTTTTCCTCTCTGCCCACATAAATGTCTTCAATATTACTTAATGAAGGGGGCCTTTGTCAAAAATTCTTCCTTTTTCTCCCTGCACAGACATTTCATTTTGTATCTTATGGTGTATGAGTGAATTACAGTCAAAGCCTCACCCACACTCACTGCAAACACAGAGTTTCTCTGCAGTGAGTCACCTAATGTTTAATGCCCTCTGCTTACAGCCAAGCTTCTCTCTGGAGTGTGTCCATTGATGTCTGATGAGATGTGACCTTCTGTTAAATCCTCGTGCACACTGATCACACACATACGGCTTCTCTCCTGAGTGTGTCCTCAGGTGTACGATGAAATGTGATTTGTACTGACAGCCTTGCCCACAAACATTACATATATAAGGTTTTTCTACTGAGGGCTTGTCTCCCGATACTGGGGGCCTGTCTCCCGAGTGTGTCCACTCATGTCTGATGAGATGTGATCTTCGTTTAAATCCTCGTGCGCACTGCTCACACACATATGGCTTCTCCCCTGAGTGTGTCATCAGGTGTGTGGTGAGACATGATTTGTACTGACATCCTCGCCCACACACATTACATACATATGGTTTTTCTACTGAGGGCCTGTCTCCCAAGTGTGTCCACTGATGCCTGATGAGATGTGACTTTCGTTTAAATCCTCGTGCGCACTGCTCACACACATACGGCTTCTCCCCTGAGTGTGTCATCAGGTGTGTGGTGAGACATGATTTGTACTGACAGCCTCGCCCACACACATTACATACATAAGGTTTTTCTAACGAAGGCCTGTCTCCCGAGTGTGTCCACTGATGCCTGATGAGATGTGACTTTTGTTTAAATCCTCGTGCGCACTTCTCACACACATATGGCTTCTCCCCTGAAAGTGTCCTCGGTTGTGTCATGAGAGTGGACTTGTGAACAGAGCTTCTTCTACTCTCTAAGAGTATGTGTGGCTTCTCTGGGAAGAGTGTACTTTGATTTGTGATGAAACTTGATCCCAGGACATAGTCAGCCTCATCCTCCTTATAGCTCAATGATTGACCTCTTGAAGTTTCTGATTTCTTCAAACCTTTGTCCGTTTCCACACAGTTTTTTCTGCTTCGGGCAGCGTTGGGCTCCATTCCCACCACTGTGCTGGCTTTTCTGGGGCTTGCTGACCCTCCCCAGGCAGGACTGGATGAAGCCCTTGAGGTCTCTCTCTCCCCTGTGTTCCCACGCAGGAGTTGAGAAACTTCTCTCTCCTGCCCATCTGTGTTTTCACTCCTGCAGTTCTGAACAAGATCCTGATGCTCGGGCTGCCCTGGTCTCTGATCTTCTGGAAGAAAGCCATTCTCTGCACACGAGTCCGGGGAGATCTGAAGCACGTGCTGCCAGAGGAATTGTTGACAGGAGAGATCCAGGAGGCAGGAGGAACCAGAGTGAACGTCTGACATTAGTTCTGCAGAAGAGAAATTTCAATGAGAGCAGCTATGAGGGACTGTTAACGAACTGGCCTGTTACACAGAAAGTGGGTTGTACCAACGTACCAACAGCTCAGTGGCACAATGATGTGTCTGCTTCGACATGGATTTTAGCCTAGGAGCCCCTCTGGGAACGTTCTGCCATCTTCACTAATTTATCAACCATATCGAGGTAAGTGCTAAACTCCTCTAAGCTTCACACCCTAACAATGACGACGAAATCTTCACTATGACTACAAATGTGTTCCACTGAACCAGATAAATGCATTGATACCTATCTTTTTTTTCCCTTCGCACCACTGCCCTGGTGGGAGTAGGCAGCCCAGCCTTTCTCCTGGAGAGCTGCTGCTGGATTTGAACTGGCAACCCTGCACACCACAGCCCTGCCCACCACCACTGCGCCACCAGAACTCAGCTGCACCTAAGTATCTTATGGGGGGGGGGGACACTTAGTAAGACTGATTGTGGCTGTTGTTGGCAGTTAATTGCCACAGAGTTGGTTCCAGTGTACACCAACCTCAGCACCAAACTGTGCAGGCTCCTCCCCTGCGCTCACACAAATTGGGAGGCTTAGGTCAACTGCTGCAACCAATGTGCCAGCCCATCCGATTGAGGGTCAACTTCTTTCCCCCCGACCCTCTACTTGAGCAAGTGTGCTGTCTACTCTAGGCACCTGCTCCTCCTGGTAACATGTCCCAAGTATGACGAGAAGGTGTGTCACGCACACTTCAGAGGAGCAGGCTGGCTACACGTGGTCCGAGGCACATTTGTTCAATCTTCTGACAGTCCGTGATACATTCAATCATTTCTGGCCAATACCATAATTCCAAAACTTCCAATTCTTCAGCTTTTACTTGGAAAGACCTTATGACTCAAGGTGTCATCTTTGTCCTCTGGCATTGAAAGAGGTCTTTTGCAGCACGCTGGCTCAGTGCAATATATTGTTTGATTTATTGACTTGTTTTCATAGACCACCACACTGGAGACCAAAGGATGAATCAAAACAGAGGACACTCCACTGAAACGGAGAAACCCACAGACAGTCCATACTTATGACTAGGATACACTTTAACGGTTATAGCTAAAGTTGGCTGTGTTTTAAGTTCAATGCCTCCTTTTCGCTTAGTTTTCATTAATATTAACTATCAGCATCAGTAGATTTATAGAGCAGGTCTTTAACTACTTTGGGCATTGTCTGAGGATGTTAATAACAACAAATGCTACAGTGTAACACATGCAAATATTGCTACTAATGGAAGATGTACAAAAACAAATCCCTCTAAAATGATAAGCAGTAATAAGTGACATCCAATATAACTCGGATACATAAAGAACTAAATCATAAAGGTTAATTTGGGAAAAAAAATGTCAGAGAATATGAAAATGTAACAAAGTAAATTGTTATCTTGGAAGCAGTTATCTTGTTTGTAGGAAAAGCTTATCTGGAACCAGTTGGTGTCAATAAAAATGTCATCTTTTCTCTGTGGTTTCTCTACAGCTGCAGGACTATGGAGAATACAGGAATCAACACGTAGCCATGTGGCGTACATACACTGATGACTTGATATGTGGCCAGTCAGAACTAAGGGGTAATTTTAAAAGATCTTAGTTTATAATCATGTTCTAAATAGCACGACTAATCTGAATGACGAGACAGAAAAGAATGGGCCGAGGCCAAACATAACCCTGGGTGACTTGGTGGAGTACGCAAACTAAGAATATTTTAACCATTTTTAATAGTCGGAAAAAAGGTCAGACAATAGATTTTGTCATCTGTGACAATCACAAAAAAAGTATGTCAGTCCATGAACAGGGAGCACAGCCAAATCCACTAGCTGAGGCGTTGGCAACTGGCCATGCAGACAGCAGTAGGTCCACCTTTGGTCTAGAACACAGGTCGTCAAGTACATAGGACTCAATTAAAATTCAATAAAAATATTTAAAGCTATTATTTAGATAACAGTGACTTCCTTCACTTGAAATCATGCGTTTATGGCTTCTGAGTAATTTTTAAATTGCTGTTGAGGGACATGATTGGCTCTTTCTGCTCAAAAGTTTGTGGAAACTCTTCTAGAACAATAGTATTGCATTTGACGAGGATCATCAATCCATATTGAGGAATAAACACAAATATGTTTAGTTAAAAAAGGCGTAGTCTATCGAAGCTAAACGGCATAAAAACACTTGGTGCTTAGGGCTGACCCCCGGTGGGGTAGTGGTTGAGTGTGGGACTGCGGCACACTGTCTTGGAGGTTCAAATCCAACAGCAGTAAGGCTGGCCCTCCCACTCCCACCAGAGGGAGGTGACGTCCCACCCAAAAAACATTTGGTGCTTAATTTTAACTGCTGGTTCACAGGCATCTCTCACAGTACGCCCCTTTGCACAGCGTGTTCCTCCTGCCCCGGCTTCCTCACACTTCCGCAGCACACTCGGCACGCACAGAGCTGAGGGCCCGCCGACCACTGACCGCCCACCCCGCCCCGGTCTGAACGCTGGTCCCCGACGACCCCAAGTCCCCACTTCCTCACCTCTGTACATCTGGAGGCAAACATTGGAACCTGGCTGATGTTCAAATACCCAAGAAAGTTCACATTGCACCCAGCTAACCTGTCTCCTGCTCCACTACTAGACTTTGCCTTCACAGCACACCTTCTCTTTGAGCATTGAATATTTCATTGCTTATAAAAGGTTGTTGCCTGCTGTTGCTTTATACTCAAGGTTAAATCCAGTAAATTCAGGGGTTGCTAAAGATCTGTCACACACTCCCTGCCATAGCAACACATCGGAGGGGTCCCGGGCTGTAGGTCTTTAAGGGGGTCCACAGCCTGTTCTTCCCCCGGAGGAGTGACTGGTTAAGTCAGAACCGCCAGCCTTGCAGTTAGCAGTCCAATGCTTACGGACATTAGTGGGATAGCCATGGAGCCATCACAAGACATGCCTACCTCATGTGTCACAGGCGAACAATTCCACACAAGCTATGCTTTTGTTTCAAGGATTTTACTTGGACTACAGGGTTTGCTGGCTGGAACCTGTGCCTAAGCACACTGCCAGGCTCTTCTGTGGCAGCACCATGGAATGTTTCGAATGATCACGTTTGGCAAGAATATTTGAGCACCAACTATACAGCACGTAGAAAAACCACATGTATCTATTACTGTCAAGTTGAGAGTATAAATCTTAACAGAAGACTGACACATCTTTCTCTCACAGAGCAGCTGATGGGTCCCAAACCACCAACCATATGGTTAGCCTACGAGTGCTTAACCACTGCGACCACTTGGCTCAGAGCAAGTGGCCAATAATTATCTACTGCATTAACAAGCAGAAAAAAGTATATCCTCACCCAACGAGAAGAAATTCCTGCACACCTCCAGCATCACATGTTTGTACAAGTTCCTCTGCTCAGAGTTCAGTATCTTCCATTCTGCCTCCGAGAAAAGCACAGTGACATCCTGGATGGTAACGGGCTCCTAGAGTGAGTAAGAAATCAATGCAGCAAAACACCACCAATTTTCATAGTGAAAGGTTATCTGGGGGCCCTGAAGAATCTGGATGTGAAGTTCATCTAGACTCTTCATAGAGAAAACAATTTTCCATATCAACTTCCTCAGGTTTGACATATAGAGGAATATAGCAGAGTGACAGGATATAAGATCAAGAAACAGATGTCTATTGGACTGGCATACACATCAGATAAGACCACAGTAGGGGAGATCAAAATTGTGGCATGCCCTCACAATAGCCAAGTACAAATGGAAATATATAGGGGTATATTTGACTAAAAGAACAAAAGATTTGAGGAAAACTACAGATCACTGTTACAAGAAACCAAAAGAGACCTCAACAAATGGAAGACTATCCCATGCTCATGGATTAGAAGACTCAATATATTAAAGATGTCAGTTCTACCCAAGGCACTATATAAGTTTAATGCTATCTGTATACAATTACCCTCATTTTTCTTCAATGAAATGGAAAACCTGATTACCGACTTCATATGGAGAGGAAAGAAGGTCCAAATTAGCAGAGAACTCCCCAAGAACACAGTGGGAGGGCTTGCTTTACCTGACTTTCGCACATATTACACAGCAGTGGTCGAAACAACACGGTATTTGTATAATGACAGGTACTCAGACCAATGGAAAAGAACTGAAAACCCAGAAATAAAATTATCAGCATACAGACAACTTATTTTTGATAAAAGCCCCAAAAATATCAAATGGGAAGCAGATGCCCTGTTCAACAAATGGTGCTGGAAAAAATGGGTATCTACATGCAGAAAAATGAAATAAGACCCTTATATCAGTCCATGCACAAGAATAAACTCAAGCTGAATTACAGACCTCAAGGTAAAACCCCAAACTATTGGGGCCATCAATTAGGGATCTGGGACAAATCTGAGAACTTTGGCACAGGGAATACACAGACTATCAGAAAAAGGTAAGGACAGAAATTCAGATGAGTTACAAATTGACAGAAGGAATATATTGAAGATAAAACATCTGTGTACATCAAAAGAATTTAACAAGAGAATATTAAGAGAGCCCACAGACTGGGAAAACATCTTTAGCAATGACACATCAGCCTATGGCCTTATTTCTAAAACCAAAACAGTCTGCTAGCTTCCAGAAAGAAAAAAACTAATTTTCCACTGAGGAGGTGGACAAAGGACTTGAACAAAAGTTTCACAAGAGCAGAAATCTGAATGGCCAATAAACATAGGAAAAAATGTTCCCAATTATTAGCAATAAGAGAAATGCAAATTAAAACGAGATACCACCTAACACCCTCAAAGACAGCCTAATTCAAAAAATCAGAAAACAACAAGTGTTGGAGGGGCTGTAAGAGACAGGAACTCTCGGACACTGCTGGTGGACCTGTAGGGATGTACAGCCTCTATGGAAATTGATTTGGCAATTTCTAAAACATGGAAACTAAACTACCTATGGACCCAACAATCCCCCTACAGGGAATATACCAAGAGGCAAGAAACAAACCATGGCCAGACATCTGGGCTCCAATGATCATCACAGCACAGTTCACAATTTCAAGGAGTTGGAAACAACCCAAATTTCCATCAACAGATGAATGAATTAAAAAACTGATACATACATTAAAAGTAGTGATGAACCCATGAACGACATCAGAAGAACTGGAGGAAATTATGCTCAGTAAAGTAAGCCAAGCACAACACACGTCCACTGAGGTTCATGTACACACACACACACACACACATTCAAAAGGAGCATAGGAAAAAAGGTACTGTTATACAAATATTCCTGGGGTGAATATTCTGGCCCCTGGGGTAGGGGCTAGAGCAAATCCTGGGATACATAAGGTAGCCAACTAAAAAAGGGGGTGGGGGTTGAAATGGGTAGCGGAGGAAGAGGGCACTGACCCACCCAATGAGGGGTATGGTTTATATCTCCACGGGAAATGAGGGACCCAATTCAATCCAGTGGTCCAAGATGTGAATGCAACATACTGGCATGAAGAGAACCAGGAGAGAGGTCTGAGGGGTCAGAACCAATCCAACTATGTGGACGGCCACCCCTCCCACCAGAAGAATTCACTAGGGAGGACAGCACTGAAGCTACAGCTCAGGGAGAGGGACATGTCTGATCAGAGCACGCGGGAGGAAATGAAGGGGGAGGAGCACATCCTGGCCCACCAAGCACTGAGGACAATATTCCTGCTCAAAGCAAGGCACATAGAGGCCCATAGGGCTGGCCCTACTACATCCCTCACTGACCCATAGCCCTATAGAGGACAACACTGAAGACATAGTGTGGGAATTGTGACCAATCTGACGCCACCACACGGAGGTAAAACAGGAAGCGCGGGAACAGAGCAAGGAAGTCACTAGGGAATACTAGAAATAAACTTGGGGCCAATGCATGACACCCCATCAGACATGACTGGAAAACACTTCTAAAGGTGAAAAGATCTTGAACTATTTACAGGTTTTTCTTTTTGTCAGTTTTGCCATTGTTGTTGTTTTGTTTTGTGAGCTTTGTTTGCTGTCTTGTTTTTATGCATATTATTATCTCTGCAGGTCAATCTAGGTAAGATAGGCAGGATAAACAATCTGCTGTAGAAAACAAGGGGGCCAACGGTTCTGGGGAGACATGGGAGATGGGGGGAAGTAAGTGGTGTTAACAAACCCAGAGACAAGGGCACAACAAGTGATCCAAAATTAATGGTGAGGAGGGTGTAGGAGGCTGGTAGGGTTTGATCCAGGGCAATGTAACCGAGAGGAATTACTAAACTCCAAAGGAAGGTTGAGCATGATAGTGGGACAAGAAAGTAAAAGGAAATAGAGGAAAGAGTTAGAAGGCAAAGGGCATTTATATTGGTCTAAATAAAGGTCTAAATAAAGGTGTGTATATATGTAAATATATTTATATACAAGGATGAAGAAATTGATCTATGTACATATTATTTACAGGTTTAGTATTAAGGTACCAGATGGACATTGGACTTCTACTCAAGTAGAGGTCCTCAATGCAAGTACATTTTGTGCTATTGCACTGACATTCCATGATGCTCACCTTCTGAACACAAAGAGGGTGCATTAGCAAATGTGGTGAAGAAAGCTGATGGTGCCTGGCTATCAATAGATATAGCATCTGGGGTCTTCAAGGTTTGAATATCAACAAGAGGCCCTCTTGCTGAGAAGCCACAAAGCCCACAATGAAGAAGCACACCAGCCTGTGTGAGCATGAGGTGCTGAAGGATCAGGTATCAGGAATCCAAGACCCAGAACAAAAAAAATCATCATTGTGAGTGAGGGGGAGTGTGGAGTGGGAACCCAAAGCCCATATGTAGGCAACTGGACATCCCCTTATAGAAGGGCTGTGGGGAAGAGACAAGCCAGTCAGGGTGCAGTGTAGCACCGATGAAACATACAATTTTCCTCTACTTCTTAAATGCTTCCTCCCCCCACCATCATGATCCCAATTATACCTTACAAATCCAGCTAGACGAGAGCATATACACTGATACAGATAGGAACTGGAAACATAGTCCATCCAAGATAGATGAATCCCTCAGGACCAGTGGTGAAAGTGGAGATAACACAAGGGTGGAGGGGGCTGAGCCCCGGTGGCGTCGTGGTTGTGCGCAGGACTGCAGCCCACTGGGATGGAGGTTCAATTCCTGCAGTGGGGCTGGGCCTCCTCCTCCCACCACCAGAGAGCAGTGATGCCCCCCCCCAAAAAAACAAAACACCAGCATGGAGGGAAGGTGGGGAGGAAAGGGGGAACTGATTACAAGGATCTACATATAATCACTTCCCTGGGGAATGGACAACAGAAAAGTGGGTGAAGGGAGACTTCAGATAGTGTAAGACATGACAAAGTAATTTATAAATTATGAAGAGTTCGTGGGGGAGGAAGTGAGGAGCTTATGCTCAAGAAAGCAAATATTTTGAAAATGATGATAGCAACAAATGTACAAGTGTGCTTGACACAATGGATGGATGCATGCATTGTGATGAGTTGTACGAGTCCCCAGTAAAATGACTACAAAAAAAAAGTCAAGGTGTCAGAACCACAGGGGCAGTTGTACCCTGTGAACATGAGTCAGAATGGACTCTCTGGCAGAGGGTCTTGTTGGAGGGCTCCACAAACACATTTCTGATTCTAATTCCATCCAGTCAATGCTGACGCACAGCAACCCCAACGGATCATTCACCCAGACTTACCCCTGCCGGTTTCTGAGACATTATCATTGGACACGGATTTGTTTCAGGGTCAATTCAAGTGCTTTACAACAGATGAAAATACCTTTTTCTTTTTTCTTTTTTTTTTTGGGGGGGGGGGGCATCACTGCTCTCCGGTGGTGGGAGTAGGAGGCCCAGCCCCACTGCTGGAATTGAACCTCCGTCCCAGTGGGCCACAGTCCCACGCACAACCACTACGCCACCGGGGCTCAGCCCGAAAATACCTTTCTCATTCTCAGAATCAAAACTGTGTCTTAGCCTGGTGTTGCACGCACTGTGTCAACCACTTTATTGAAGGTCTTCATTTTCACTTTAATACTCTCTAACTTTATTCAGCAAGACCCCTTCCGTCTGAGACTAGTGCCTCCTGATGACATGCTCAAAGCACATGAAATAAAGTCTCGTTTCTAAGGAGTAGTTTGGCAGCATTTCCTGGGAAGATTTATTGTTTCTTATAGCAGTACGGGGCATGTTTACTAGTTCATAAGATCAATATCCAAGTGTGTCCACTCTCTGCTCTCCTTATTCTGTTTTCACATTCACATGAGTCTATCAGAAATTACACAACTTGAGTTAATGGGCAACTTAGTCCTCAAAATGACATCTTTGGTATTTTGCACTTTAAAAGAGGTGATTTGTCTAAACAACAGATCACCTGATTTGGTCACTTGCAGAGTTAACCGGGGATACAAGGAAATGGAATCCTTGTTGTCTTTTGGTCTAGTTCAGTTATGGTTTTTTTTTTTTATAAATAAGGAAAGGGTTTGTATACAAAAGGAATAGAACACTGAGAAAGCATCCCAGCCCAGTCCAGTTCAAAGTCATAAGTTCGATATTAGCCCATATGCCCGATACCAGTCTATAAAGTCTCCTTCCGACTCATGAAGTCACAGGCCAGTGCGTGCAGAGTCCCGGCGCTGGCAGGGGTCTCCCCAGGGCTCCTCACTTCCAGGGTTCAGGGTCCATCAACAGCACCCAGTGGTGGCAGAAGCAACTCAGCACTGGCAGGGGTCTCCACGTGGCCTCTCCAACTTCAGAGGTCTGGCTCCATCAGGGCAAAGTCATGTGGCTTCTCTGGCTCCTCAGACACTGCCATCTGGTCTTGTCCATGATTAACTGTCCCTCCAGTTTTTTACTTTATGTGGGAATGTAATCCACAATGACAGATGACCACGATTTCCATCAGTAAACCGTGCAAGGCACTGTGCTATCGGCAAGTAAGGTCTTCATGGCATCTGTACACTACAGCTGTTACTGCATCCTCTCCAGTCCCCACTCCTGACCCCACCTCTTCTTCACATAGCCCCGATTCTCAGATTATGTACTCCTCCTTCAGACTGAGTAAGTATGGCTAAAGAATACAACCCTGATGCCTATCTTCATGGACCTTAAACATGGAAAATCCCTCTCTTCTATTGGAATGACTGTCTCTTAAGTATTCTACAATTGCCATTCTTTGCAATGGTATCCCATACTTGCTATGATACACACAGCGACTCAAACACTTTCTGCTCTTCTCTATTTTCAACTACAGTCTATCTGATGTCAACAATGGTAACCTTTGTCCCATGACCTCTTCTGAACCTGAATTGAGTTTCTTCTGGTTTCCTCTCCAGGTATTGGTACAATAAATCTTGAATGATCTTCAACAAGACTTTGCTTGGGTATTATAGTAATGACTCTCCCATAATTTGCACACTATTTACCTTCCACTGGCTGGTCAGGGAGTAGTCTTCCAAATAACCAAATTTCTGGACAGAGACAACAGCGTGCCTCTAACCTTGCATCCATTTGCTGAAACATCTCATTTAATGTTTTCTGACAATTCCTAGGTTTCTAGTGCTTTCAGGGAACCTTAGGCATATTTGAATGCCATCAGTTTTTGATCATATGATACTTGTAAAAAGATATAAAATGATGCCTCCTCACGTCCTCTAACTTCGCAAGTGGATAGAAAAATTAGACTACATCAGCATCACTCAAGGCTGCTTTTTCTGAGGTTCAAGGGAGGCATATCTTCACCCTTCAATCATCCCACCACCAAGGCACTCTACTTAGTAGCTGGTTCCCATAATCCATGGCAATGGCCATGAGGAACTGACAGATGTTGCTCAAGATTACGGGCTCAGTCTGACCAGAAACTCTGCAGATGGGTTGGGGCTCCAGCTCTCCTCCATATCTTACAAATTGGGCATGTTGGGCCATTTTAGAAAGAATTAGAATGCAGTGAATTACTTAATATCCATCTTTAGCCTTAGTTTTTTTTTTATCCCCTACTAAATACCATGGAAAATACCTTTTTCAACAATACAAAAGGCCACTTATACACATCGGCTTCTTCAGTTAGAAGACACAGAAATCAAACTGACCACATTTGTGATAAGACGATGGGAGAAATCACTATTACGAGCTAACGCCAGCCCAGAGGCTGACTGTGAAACAGACCATCAATTGCTCATACTTAAGTTCAGACTGTCTAAAACTGAACACCATATCCTGCTGACTGTACAATTCTTTTTTTGTTTGTTTTTTTGGCGGGGGGGGGGGCAATCACTGCCCTGAGTAGGAGGCCCAGCCTTTGCTCCGTGGAGCTGGAATTGAACCTCCATCCCAGTGGGCCGCAGTTCCACGCACAACCACTACGCCACCGGGGCTCAGCGACTGTACAATTCTTCTTAATGTGACTGAACTTTGAAATTGTATATGTTAAATATATGTCAATAAGGTGATTTGGACAGCCCCACTCCCAAAAAAGTTCAGATTGACACTGAAGAAAAACAAGTTCATAAGAGCTAAATACAATCTGGAATTTATCCCACCTGAAATTGGAAAACATTTCAAGAGCAGAGTTGACACACTGAACACTAAAGATAGGAAACCAGATAAGAGGTGAGGTGACAAGAGAATCATACATGAAGAACGCAAAGGGGCTTTAAAAAGGAATGAGGGCTGAGCCCCGGTGGCGTAGTGGGCTGAGCCCACTGTGTGTGCGGGACTGCGGCCCACTGGGACGGAGGTTCAATTCCAGCAGTGGGGCTGGGCCTCCTACTCCCACCACCAGGGAGCAGTGATGCAAAAAAAAAAAAAAACAACAACAAAAATAAAAAGGAATGAAAGAAAAGATCAGCCTGGATGTCCTAAGAGACTCTGAAACTTCCTCTTTGTCGTAGAGAAACTAAGGCATATGGAAGAAATGAAATCAGAGCTGAAAAATTTTTTTCAAAAGGCAAAAGAAGAAGAAAAAGTAAAATATATGAGATTACATTCTTAGAGCTAAAAAATCAAAAAGGAAGAACATGGTTAGCATAACGTAAACTGAATAAACTAAAAAAATTCAAGCCTGGAGTTGCAACACTAAAGGGTTCTATGGCGAAAATACTGAATGATACAAAAAGCATCAAAAGAAGATGGCAAGAAAACACATATTCACGCTTCTTTATGTCTTACAGAGTTTGCTGAGTTCTTAGTATAAACTTTGGGTGTGTTTCCCAACGAGGAACATAAAATGCAAAACTCCGTAACATAGCATGAATCTACGAGATATCTAAATGTTTGGATGCTGGGCTGAGCCCCGGTGGCGTAAGTGGTTGAGTGCGGAACTGCAGCCCACAGGCTTGGCGGTTCAAATCCAGCGGCGGCTGGGTAGCGCCCACGACCACCAGAGGCAGTGATGCCCACAAAAAATAAAAATAAAAAATAAATGCTGGATGCCATATCCCTTCCCAGGACAGAAAATGTAAGCCTATTCTCTTGGAAATGAGCCAGCAGTGAAGATAAATAAGGTAACTAATTTAAACACCCGTATCTGAGGCTTCCTCCTCTTCTCTTGGGGACAGTCAGTACCCGTAACAGACGAATCTAAGAGAAGAAAGAGAAACTGAGAGAACGAACATCACCTATGATGCTCCCCAATTAGTTCCTTTGATCACGGGATGGGAGGATGGAGTTACATTACTGAGTTGTGACCACTAGAGCAGTCTCACCTGAATCTGGAGTCTTGGTCCATCTCCCCTCATCCAGACACCCACCTTTTGCCGGGCTCCTCCTGGTGTCCATGACTTCTCCATTCGCTGAAGCCAAAATATCGCAGTCCTTCCCTTTGGCAGCAAAAAGACCCTGAGTTAGTCCAGTGTCTGCCTGATATTCCGCCACAGAGTCAGCTGGAAGTCCTTCCATCTCCTGATGGATCTCGGCAGCCTCGGGGATGACGTCTTCAATCCTCACTTAAAAAAGCTGCCTGGGCCCAATCACCCAGGACCTGTGGGACAGGGAAGCTGCTTCATGCTGCTGGATCCTTCATGGTGGGCTCCACATGCAGACCTCTTCAGCAAAAATCCTGACTTCTCACAACCTCTTCAGCCAACAAAGAGAGCCTATTTATGTCAAGATAATGGAGGCTCCAAGTCCTAAACCCCAAGTCTACCTAGTTAAGGCTGATGACTACAAGAGAGTGGGGGGATCGGCCCTAAAACCATGCTCTGCCGTCCAGTCAATGCCGCAGCTCACAGCATCTCTGTAAGACTGGGCAGAACTGTCCCTGAGGGTTTTCGAGCCTGCAGTTCTTTATGGGAGTTCTTTATCCCTGGGAGATGCGTCCATCCTGGAAGGGATCATTCGAAGCACAGCATGGGCCTTGCTCCCCAAGTACTGAACTCTAAACCAACCTCGGTGTCACTGAGTAAATTCTCATGAGTGGCAACCCG
The DNA here is from genome assembly GCA_004026705.1 of Nesogale talazaci. Taxonomy (NCBI): domain Eukaryota; kingdom Metazoa; phylum Chordata; class Mammalia; order Afrosoricida; family Tenrecidae; genus Nesogale; species Nesogale talazaci. The sequence continues at coordinate 32,354 of PVJH01017721.1, read as the reverse complement.
AGACAGGATGGAACTGCCCCTGTGGATTTCCCAGACTGCACGTCACTTCACTGAAGTAAAAATCTCAGTCTTCCTTCTGAGGCGCGCCAGGTGGCTTGGTACTGTGGGCCTTTCTGATCACAGGCCAACGCATAACCACCAGACCAGGAGGGTTCCTAGTCTACTACTAGCCCCCCCACCCCACCCCCCAAACAAACAAACAGCCCACTGCCAAAGCGCTGACTCTGATTCATGGTGGAAAAATACAACATACCTTACGATTTCTTAAAATAATAATAACTTATGATTTAGTTTGTTATAAAATCCAAATGTTAACCGTCACCTCACAGTAAAAATTCCTTTTAAACTGAATCAGCCAGGCTGTTCCACCTCTGGACGAAGGCTAACTTGTAAAGTAGCCACATAGGAACCCTAAGCCCAATTTGGATACCTGGGGAAGGGGATGAAGCTTCAGGGGATGGTAGTCTAACAGGCCCTGGAGAAATGCAGCTGTAGGGAATTTCCTAGGGTCATGTAAAACCCGCTTCATTAGCGTATCTGTGACATTAGAGTAACCGGTAACATTTTAAAAACCCGATGAACTGTTCCAGTGCTGCAAGGGGATGTCTCCAGTTGCCTTGAAAACAGGAGCACCTGACAGGCAAAGGCCCCCACAGGTCTGAGGGATATATCACTCACAATATACCAGAAACAAGAAAGATGTGAGCCTGACCCAGCAGGACCTTGACAAATTAGGGTTATTATTGGGTCCCCGACAACCAGGGACCACGGCTTCAGGCACAGGCCACCTGGGACCATCGCCTGTTTTTTGAAAAACCCCAGCCCCGGGGTCAGTGGCCTCCGCCAGAGACAGAAAGAAGGCCTGGCTCCAAGGACGTTGGCCCTTCCAGGGGCGTGGGCCTTCTGGGGGCCTAGCTCCAGTGCATCCTGCTCGTCCCGCGCGGCACACCAGTTCTGCCGCCTCCTGCTGCCCGGGGTTCCCGAGTCACCGCTCCTTCCGAGAAGCCGGCGGCGAAAACGGGGTCGCCTGGGCCCAACAACCGTGCTTGGGCGTCCAATGCTCGATTCACGCTACCACCCGGCGCGGCGGGCCCGTGAGCGCTCCCCCATTAGGCAAGCCCCCTGGTGCGCCTCCCTACGCGCACGCGCACGCGCACGCGCACCCGCTGGGCGTGCGAGCCCACGAGCACCCCCGCAGCCCAAAGAAGCCGCGAAGGGCCGCGCGCACCTTCCACGCGGGCTGAGATTCCCGCAGTACTCCCGGCCCTCAACAAAAGAAAGGGCTTTTTTGGAAGCTCGGCGTTAGTCCTCGCTTGGCGCGCCCCCTGACCGCTCCCTCCTCCACCCCCGACCCCCGGGGCCCCGCGAGCGCGGGGTGGCCAGGACGCGGGCCCCGCGCTCCCCCGCCCGCCCGCCTTCGCCGCGGAGCTTCCCGGGGCCCTGGCGGCAGCGGCTACGGGGTCTCTGCGGAAGCCCGCGGGGCAGCGCCCCGACAATAGTCACCGAGTCCGCGGCCCCGCTCCTCGAGATGCCGGCTCTCCACACGTCGAGGGCTTTCTCTTTTGAAGTGCACGTGGGCAACGCTCCAACGGGGCCCTTCTGAAGAGCCCTGACCCCGCCCCTCGGCGTGCAGTGACGTCGAGACGTTTCGCGTCGCCACGCAGCGCGCACCCCAGGTAGGCGGAGACTTGTGCTTTTCCCTGAACTGGACCCCAGGGGTCTGTGTAGGTTCCATAGCCCTGGCTCTGTGGGGGGGCGGGGGAGCGCCTTGGGACTGAATGGAAACCAGCTGGAAAAGCAAAGCCTGCTCCAGTCGGAGCTTTGTCCTACCCTCGTGGGGAATGAAGTGCTCATCGAAAATGAAAACCTGCTATGAAAATAAAATATAGATAAACGTCTTTTAAAAAAAACTCACAGATAATAATATACGTATTAAATAAGAAATTTCTTTTTTAAGTGAAACTGGTACGGGGGTAAATAGACTAGCAATGCCAGAAATGTGAGTTGGTTGGAGATTTGATCGTTTTTTTTTTTTTGGGGGGGGGGCATCACTGTCCTCTGGTGGTGGGAGGAGGAGGCCCAGCCTTTGCTCCTGTGGAGCCGCTGCTGGAATTGAACCTCCATCCCAGTGGGCCGCAGTCCTGAGCACAAGCACTACACCACCGGGGCTCATTTTATTCAAGGCTCTTACAACTTTTATCACAATCCACACATCCGTCCTTGGTGTCGAGCACAGCTGTGCATTTGTTGCCCTCATCAGTCTCAAAACATTTGCTTTCTACTTGAGCCCTTGGTATTACTTCCTCATTTTCCCTCCCTTCCCCACCCTCCCTACCCCTCTCATGAACCCCCATTAATTTATAAGTTATTTCATGTCTTATACTGACAAATGTCTCCCTTCAACCACTTTTCTGTAGTCTATCCCCCTGGGAGGGGGTTATATAAAGATCCTTATGATCAGTGTCCCCTTTCTCCCCCACCTTCCGCTTCCCCTCCTGGGATCACTACTCTCAATGTAGGACCTCAGGGGCTTATAGGTCTGGGATTCCCAGTGTTTCCAGCTCTTACCTGTACCAGTGTATATACTCTGCTTTAGCCGGGTTTGTAAGGTAGAATTAGGGTCATGATAGTTGGGTGAGGAAACATTAATGAACTAGAGGAAAGTTGTATGTTTCAAAGGTACTATACTGCACCCTGACTTGCTCATCTCTTCCTTGTAACTCTTCTGTAAGGAGCTGTCCAATTGTCTACAGATAGATTTGGGATCCCCACTCTGCACTCCACCTCATTCACAATGTTAAGATTTTTTTTTTTGTTCTCGGTCTTGATGCCTGATACCTGATCCATCAACACCTCATGTTCACACAGGCTGGTGTGCTTCTTCCATGAGGACTTTGTTGTTTCTCAGCTAGATGCTTGTTTATCTTAAAGCCTTTAAGACCCTATTATACCTTATAATAGCCAGTCACCATCAGCATTCTTCACCACATTTACTTATGCACCCATTTTGTCTTCAGCGATCATGTCAGGAAACTGAGCATCACAGAATGCCAGGTTATTAGAACAAAATATTCTTACATTGAGTACTTAAGTAGAGATCCAATGTCCATCTGCTACCTTAATACTAAACCTGTAAATATATGTACATAGATCTCGTATTAGTCACCTAATCTGGTGTCAATTTGAGGATTAAGAGTGTAAGGGTGGAGTCTAGCCTGTTGTGACAGTCATGTGCTTATCTTAATTGTATGATTGAAATGTAGGGGTGGAGCCTAGCCTGTTAATCTAGAGATAGCAATTGAGAAGCCAATGAGGCCTCTGTGTGGGCATGGCTTTCTCCTGCTATGTCTGGGAAATCTCACTGTATTTCCCTCGTGAAGATGAGAAGCTATCTTCCCAAGTTGTTGTGAGTTAGTCTCAGACACGAGGAATCACAGACAAGACAAAATGGCAGCATCCGAGAAGCTGGAGGAGCCAGGGGAGAGACCACACGGCTTTGCTCTGATGGAGCCAGACCTCTGAACCTGGGGCGGCCACATAAAGACCTCTGCCAGCGATGAGTTACTTCTGTTGTTGGTGGACCCTGAGCCCTGGAAGCGAGGAGCCATGGGGAGACCCCTGCCAGCGCTGGGACTCTGCACCCACCGACCTGTGACTTCGTGAGTCAGAAGGAGACTTTATTGACTGATTTCGGGCATATGGGTTAATATCGGACTTATGACTTTGTACTGGACTGGATTGGGATGTTTTCTTATTGTCCTATTCCTCTTATATATAAAACTTTTCCTTATATCTATATGCGTTGTCTATGAAATTTGTTCCTCTAGTCTACCCGGACTAACACACCTGTCAATCTGGAGATAGCCAGTGAGGTCTGTGTGTGGGCATGGCCTTCTCCTGAGAATTCTGGGAAATTCTGGTACTTCCTCTTTGGAGGCACAAGACACCTCTCAGGTCATTCCCTTGGAGACGCTCTACTGACAAGATGATACAAGATGAACTCACTTGAGAGTTGAAGGAGAAACTACATGGACCTATCCTGCTGGAACCAGACCTCTGAAACTGGGAAAGCCGCAGAGACCCCTTCCAGCGCTGAGATGCTTACAATGCCACGGGATCCAAAGACTATCTACCCACTAGCCTATGACGGTCCTGCATTTGACTTCATTGCACGTGAGCTTTTTAAGACTTGGTTTGCAGACAAACCCAAATGTAACAGCCTCCCCCCTCATAGCAGTAATATTCTCATTTAAACTTGAGAATATTCCAATTCAGCAGGTTTGGAGGAACAAAACCACCCAGGCAAGCAAGACTTTTTAGATAGGAATGGCCACTGAGTCCTTGAGGGAGGGACAAGTTGCCTCATGTTCCTGTGACTCCTGCCTTTGTCCCAGTGCTAAAGCTCTGTTTTTTTTTAACAAACCTGTTAAACATTCCCTCAATATATCATATAGTTGGCTGAGCCCCAGTGGCACAGTGGTTGTGCGCAGGATTGTGGCCCACTGGGTTGGAGGTTCAAATCCAGCTCACAGGAGCAAGGACTGGGCCTCCTACTCCCACCACCAAAGGGCAGTGATGCCTAAAAAAACCCCAGAAATTAAAAATACATATATATATATATACATATCATATAGTTGAGGGTACATTATTCTCTTCCCTTTCATTGAATTTTTTTCCCACTGAATTTTAAAAGTGGTATTGGGAGTCTTAAACCCCACTACTTCCTGTTGTCAAGCTCTTGCAGAAATAAACTTAGAATACCTGACGTCATCCTGGACTCTGTATTCGGCTGAAACAGCGACCCCCAACCTTATTGGGGGCTCTCACTGCTCTGATCACAATCCATACAATCACCCATTGTGTCAAACACATTTGTACATATGCTGCCATCATCTTTTTCAAAGCATTTTCTTTCTACCTGAGCCCTTGATATCAGCTGATTTCCCCTCCCTCCCTTATGAACCCCGGTAAGTTATAAATTACTCTCGTATCTGACATCACGCTCTTTCATCCTTCACCCATGTTCTGTTGTTTGTCCCCCTGGGAGAGGGTTCTGTGTGCATCCTTGTGACTGATTCCCCCTTCCCCAGCCTGCTCCCCCTTATCCTCCTGGTATCTCTATTCTCATTGCTGACTTTGAGCGGTTTATTTATCCTGGAATCTCTGTGTTCCTGGCTCTTATCTGAGGTAATGTACATGTTCTGGTTTAAACCAATTTGTAAGGTAGAATTGAGGTCTGTTAGTAGGGGGTAAGGAAGCATTGAAGAACTGGAGGAAAGGGGCTGAGCCCTGGTGGTATAAGTGGTTGAGTGCGGAACTGCAGCCCGCGGGCTTGGCGGTTCAAATCCAGCGGTGGCTGGGTAGTGCCCACGACCACCAGAGGCAGTGATGCCCCCCCCAAAAAAAAGAACTAAAGGAAAGTTGTTTCATCAGAACTTTACTGCACCCTGGCTCATCTCTTATTTGTGACCCTTCTGTGAGGTAATGTCCACTTGTCTACAGATGGGCTTTGGGTTTCTACTCCACGCCCCCTGCCCCATCATGCACATTGGGTATGATTTTGTTCTGGGTCTTAGATGCCTGATATCTGATTCTATGGACACTGCATGATCACACAGACTGGTGTGCTTCTTCCATGTAGGTTTTATTGCTTCTCAGTTAGATGGCCACTTGTTTATATTCAAACCTTTAAGACTCCAGACACTATCTTTTGATAGCCAGACACCATCAGCTTTCTTAACCAGATTTGCTTTTGCACCTATTTTCTCTTCAGTGATTGTGTTGGAAGGTGACCATCACAAAATGCCGGACTAATAGAACAAAGTGCTGTGTTGAGGGAATACTTGAGTTGAGGCACAACGTCCATCTGCAACCTTAATTCTTAACATATAGATATAAGCACATATAGTCCCCCTTCATTATATTTAAATATATTTTCATATGTCCATGCTTGTATTTAGACCTCTATAAATGTCCTTTGCTTCCTGGTTCTGTCCTCTATTTTTGCTTCTCTCTTATCCCACCAACATGTTCAGACTTCATTCATGTTTAATAATTCCTCGCTGCCACATTACCTTTGATTTTGCCCCACTAGGTACCCTACACCCTTCTCTAGATGACACGTACTAGATTTGTATGACCCCACAATTGGGTGGAATTCAATCTGTCAATCAGGTTACAGCCAGATGGTGATTCCTTGTGGCCTTCTCAGGAGGATCCTGGGAATCTACCCTTCTTTCTCTGCCTTCACCTTCCTGCTGGTAGTTCACGCTGAGACCTGCCAAGGCCCTGTGATGTTTCCACTGCCACACTGGATCCACAAGACGTTGCATCCATCAACCTATGATCTTTATGCATTTTGCATCATTGCATGTGGCTGAGCGAGTTTGAAGAGGGATTTATGGACTAGTATCAAACCCATGAACTTGGTTGGAAGGGGCTGGGATAGTTTCCTGGTATATAACTTCTTATTGTCATAAAAGCTCATTTTTTTTTACACATGTGTGAATTTCACTAGATTTGTTTCTCTAGTCAGCCTGATCTCACACAGTTCATCTTGAATAAAAATACAGTTTTTGAATAAAAACTTTAAAATAGAGACCTTTGCAAGCAAGTTTTTTGCATCTATGACATTTACAATCTTATGATTTAAAAGAATAGAATGTATAGTTGGTTCTTTGAAGCGTATATATTAGTATAAAAGAACAACTCACAAGGAATGAATAAAATCCTAAAGATACAAGCCTTTTGGGCTGAGCCCCAGTGGCGTAGTGGTTGTGTGCGGGACTGCGGCCCACTGGGACAGAGTTCTATTCCAGCAGTGGGGCTGGGCCTCCTACTCCCACCACCGAAGAGCAGTGATGCCCCCCCCCCAAAAAAAAAAAAGATACAAGCCTTTTAGGTTAAACATCTAGAGTGTTATTTCAAAAGCAAGATCCTTGAGAAAACAAAAAAGAACATTCTTGAGCCATTGTGAGATTGGTTCAAAGGGGTATATTTATTAAGATATTTGGAAATCTTGGAGGGTTTTCCAGGTGTCCGGGGAGTTGTTTAATTTTAACACTACTATTGTCTTCAACTACTTAACATGCAAGTGAAAGTTGGACAATGAGTTGGCAGATGAAGCAAGGATTGACGCCTTTGAATCATGGGGCTGGCAGAGAAAGTTCAAAGTACTGTGAACTCCCGGAAGAACAAATAAGTATGGTTTGTAAACCTGCTCTTTGGAAGCTTGGATAACAAGATTTGTTCAATGTGTTTTGGACATGCTACCAGGAGAGCCTGGTCCTGGACAATGACATCATGGTTGTTGTGGGTTCATCGCTGCCACAATGGGCTCAAAATGACTGTGTGAGGATTGTGCAGGACTGCATAGTGTTTCATTCTGTTGTTCATAGGGACATTATGCGTTAGAAATGATTTCACGGCACTAACAACTATTATTTTTGAAGGATTTTAAATTATTTTGGCATAACAATCCACTCACATCATTTTGCTGTGGAAAATGCTCCCCCCGTCACTCTTCTGTTTTACTAACCTGAAACTATACTAACATTCCCTGTGTTCTACTGGAATGTACTCTCCCTCATGCTTGTATATCATTTGAGTAATTTCAAGTCAGAGCTTAAATGTTTCACATTTTACATATACACACACACACACACACACACACACATATATATATATATGTTGGGGGGACATCACTGCCCTCTGGTGGGAGTAGGAGGCCCAGCCCTTTCCTGGAGAGCTGCTGCTGGATTTGAACTGCCAACCCACTGGGTCACAGTCCCACACTCAACCACTACGCCACAGGGGCTCAGCCCTTTATTATATATTTTATGAACTGAATCTCACACAGTTGGTGCCAATAGATGAGAGGTAGAGGAAAGACAAAGGATATAATTTCTATTAACTGAATACTCATAGTGGGTTTGTATACCCATTATTTCATTTATGCCTCATAATCTATTGGTAGGGTAAGCATTGTTATTCCTACTTTTTGTAGGAAATAATGGGGTCCTGGAAAAGCTAAGATGCACAGCCAGTCACTAGTGGAATCACTGGGACTCAGAAACTGTCTGTTTACAAGTCTCTCTGGTGCTTCATTCCTGATCGCTTGGACTTAACTCCAGTTCACCTTAGATCAGTGGCAGTTGGACATCAATCCACACATTCCTGACAGTGGATGGGAGGGTCCAATGTAGGTCTCAAGCTGGTCAGTATTGGTTTGGGAGACAGAAAGAATCAAGCCTTTTAGGGCCCCTCTAAAAATGCCTGGCTGCTAGAACTGCAGTTGTTGGGGGCAGCAGGTGCAGACAAAGGAAACAATCTCTTACATGAAGCTACCAGGTGTAGGAGAGATTACAAAAAATGTCCAAGATGAACTCTGCCCTTAAGGGGCTGATAATTTTCTTCAGAAACAGAGTGGACCATAAGCCAAAGCACAAATAGTGGTGGATGGGAGTCATGTGACCAAGGAAACTCTTTGGGGCCATGGATGTGCTGCATGTAGAGCTAGAGGGTCGGGGAGTCTTGGTGCTGAGGCAGAAATGACTTTGAGCATGAGACAATGCTGTAAAGAAGGGCAATGGTGGATGTGACATGGTGTTAGCTCTCCAGATGGGAGGAACTGTGTGGGCAGGCATGATAGAGGTATAGGAGACAGGAGAACCCAAAGCAAGGGTCAGTGAGAGTCAAGAAAACCAAGGCCAGAAGACTTGAGCAGCCTGTGACTGGATCAAGAAGTAGGGCATTTCGCTCCACTTGGAGAAGGAGTCTTAGTCACAGACGGACTGTCCTGCTTTGGCCAGGTTCAGTAATGATTCAGAATTTCCCCAAACTGGGGTCAGATGAAGTGTTTATCATGTACCAGACGCTGAGCTAGCAGGTTTACATGCATTGCCTCCCCTGACTTTCACAACTAGCACTGTACTTTCTGTTTGACAACAGAAAAGAAGCAAAGTTTTGTCATTCAGGTACACACTGTTAGGATTTACAACAACAAAGAATTTATTGAAGGGACAAAAAGCAGTTCATAAAAAGATGACACATCCCACTCCCACCAGAGGGCAGTGATGCCCCAAAACAAAAAAAAAACAGTGCCTCATGTTGTGGTGAGCCCCCCCCCCCCAGCATTAAAAAAAAGATGAGACATATCTGCTTTCAGGCAGACTGCTGCCATGTAGTCTAAATTGCAGCAAGAGGGAGCACAATTTTGATAAGTTAAAGATGGAGACAGGTTGGTTGGGAGGCTAGGGGATGGGAGGGGGCAAAGCAAAATTTACAAAGGGTTGCTGAACTACAAACTTAAAACCCAAAACATTTTCTTAACATCAGTAAGCCTGTTTGTTACATTCTGAGAGTTGTTTAACAAAGTATTCTGGAACTAATTTTCTATCACAGCTGTAGCTTATCTCTCCCTTTATCTGAAGGTCATAAATTTAATCTACATCTTAGTTATAAATTGACAAAGTTGGCACTGAAGATCTGTGATTGAAAATTAAATAGACTTGGACCAGTCAGGAAATCAGGACCGAGGTCGGGCTGGTCGATGTTTGCTCCCCAATGTTACAGAGTGATGAGGAAGTTAAAGACTCTTATTTGGACACGTTTAGTTCCAATCGTATTTCCGAACCTCTGGCAGGTACAAAAGCATTCGTTGTGGCCTAAACTAAGTAAACATTCTTTGCAGGCACTTTCAACAATTTCTTACCCAAGCCAGAAACCCTGATTTTTGCCCTCTTTGTTTTACAAGCAGTTAAATTTTGACAAGTGCATTGAATTGTCTTTTCTGCAAAATCAGAATTATCGAAGTCAGAATGAACTCTATTTCAAATGCAGTTTCAATAGAGGCCTGAAATTCCCCATCTTCAATTATGCCATCTTTCCAGTTTTAAAAGTCACATACACAAATGTAACTTTCTCTAAGTGAGAAAGTTCTCAAAGTCAACAAGGGACAGAGCTCGGGTTCAATTCGGAGAGCCCAAGTCCAATGTCATACATGCAACTATGCCTCTACTGTTAATTCCCTGCTGTAAATGGACTTTCTCATCTTCCATGCTCTTAAGTTGTGAGTTTGCCAAAGGGAGTCTTTCCAAGTTCACAACTTTGTCTGGACACAAAGGCTACCCCATATATTAACTCTCTTGTTACTCAAAGAAAGTTTACTACTTTTTTTTCACTCTGCCTGAAAGTTTACTATTTTTATCAGTGCTAACACTTCTGACATCTGGAATTTATCCTAGTCTCTTCCCGATGTTCCAGTCTTACATCATTCCCATTTCCTCTCATATTCCATAAGGCTTATCTTCAACATTTATGTAATTCCTGTATTGATCTAACCAGCAGAAAACTTCTTTCTTTCTTTGGGCATCACTGCCCTCTGGTTGTCGTGGAAGGTACTCAGCGCTGCTCCTGAGAGCTGCCGCTGGATTTGAACCGCCAAGCCCGCAGGCCGCAGTCCCGCACTCAACCACTTATGCCACTGGGGCTCAGCCCGAAAACTCTTTTTTCAAAGGCCAGGGAGACAACCTTCTGATCCTGCAAAATTACTCTGAGTATTACAGGTGGAACTCCTCTGAAAAGACAAGCCGGACTATTTTAGTGTTTCCTAGACATAGAAGGTATAGAGGGGCCCGGCTATTTTTAGCCTAGGTTTTTCGAGTAGACCAAAAACAGAAACCCAGAATTTATTCTAAGAAACATTAAAATTTGGCTGAGCCCCAGTGACGTAGTGGTTGTGCGCGGGACTGCGGCCCACTGGGATGGAGGTTCAATTCCAGCAGTGGGGCTGGGCCTCCTACTCCCATCACCGGAGAGCAGTGATGCAAAAAAAGAAAAAAGAAACATTAAAATTCATAAACGCGATACCTTTTCCCTCAGTCCAAAAACAGCCCTGTAGTTTCCAAATGAAAAACAGAGTAGGGAAAGGGCATTATGTGTCTAGCAGAAGGGGGTTCTGCTAAGTCAATTCTGCCTTGGGCTGCTCTGATGAGTGAAATAAGCGCTATTTAGTTCTTGTGGTTTGCATCTGTTTTTTTGTTTGTTTTTTTAAAAATCCTTGGCTGCTCATTCCGTTTTAGAACTGGTGGATGGCACAATTTTGGTGGCATATTGGGGAAAAGTGGCAAGGGTTCGGAACAAATGGAAGTCAGGGGGTTCAGATTTGACGCCGGGTCCTTAGTTCCTGTACCAGTCTCTCTCCTTGATTACCAGGTTTCCTAGCAGGAAACCTAGGTTGTTTATGTCAAAGCATGGGGCTAAGAGCTGAAAGAGTTGTATCTGTGTCAAAAACTGATAGCTCATTCATTTTAATAGTTTGTCCTTAAGAATTCAGTGCTGCTACAGGGAAAGCCCTGTGTTCTCTGGAGCCCCTCATTGGTTTCAAAGTGAGGGACGAGCTGTAGAACTCGAGTGTTATTGCTTTTTAGGTTCTACTGGCTTATCATTGACATAGCATACATTTCAGTAGCTCAATCATGTTCCACAAGCTCGGTGGCCTTCAGGGAATGAATCTGAGGACATTTCTTCCTCCTTGCATTCTGTGTTGTTAGTTCCTCATTGCTCGGCCACACCCCCCGCCATGCCCCTAGGAAACTATGATAGTGATACAGTTGTTGTCTCTACAGGTATACCTGTCCTGGATTTCAGATACAGAAAAACGTACAAAATCAAACAAGACACCCCATCAACGACAGAATAAAAGAAAAGAAAAAAAACCTCAGTTGAAAGGAAAACAAAGTATTAGAGATTGGGACAATATACATTGGATTAAAGGGGAGACCATGTCGTGTCACATTTTAACCTAAAACCGTGTAATGACCCACCCTACAATGCACTGAGAACAAGGCCATTCCCATCCATGGTCCATGGAGGCGTATTCCACAGGGAGGACCTTGCAAATGGTTTGGGATGTGAGCCTCCGGCAAACCGTGTACTCAGAGCTCTAGTACTGTTCTAGTACTCCAGGTTTGGGTGTGTGTGGTTTCACATGAACTGGTACTTTGCTTAAAACCTAGCCAACGCGGTCAGTTTGAGAAGAAAGCCACTGTGACGCAGGGCCTGGCTTTGCCATTTAAATGTGAGTGTTTTTGTTGGTGTGCTTTTCTCTGGGTTGGGGGAATACACTTGTAAAAATTTATTTAAGAAACAAAAAGGCAGTGATGCCCCCCAAAAAAAGGCTATAACTATATTTTAAAAATACGAACCATTAGAGAGATCTGAAACCACGTGATTTTTTTTTCCTTAGGAGTGATTTGTTTTGGCAATGTTGCCATTTTGCTTTGCCTCTTAAAGATGGCACAGGATAGAAGGCCATCCGCAGTCTCGAAGACAGCGCTTCTCAACCTTCCTCATGCTGCCATCCTTTCATACCGTTCATGTCGTGGGGACCCCACAAAACATTATGCTCGTTGCTACTCCTGTAATTTTGCTCTTATGTATCGGGTGACTGCGGTGAAAGGGTCTTTTGACTCCCAAAGGGGTTGTGACCCACAGGTTGAGAACCACTGCGCTAAGTCGAGTGACGAATAAAAAGGAGACCCGCATCCTCAGTCAGCCAACCCCATCCCCTCCCCTCCCCACAATAAAGCTAGGACTTTTACTAACAACTTAGAATTCCTCTTCCTCTCTTACCTGCCTCATCAGTGGAAGTTTAGGGTCATGACATTTTAATTTTAATTTTTTTTACTTTTTGTTTTTTGGGGCATCACTGCTCTCCGGTGGTGGGAGTAGGAGGCCCAGCCCCACTGCTGGAATTGAACCTCCGTCCCAGTGGGCCGCAGTCCCGCGCACAACCACTATGCCACCGGGGCTCAGCCCTATGACTTTTTTAAAAGACATTGACACTCATGTATATAGATAATAAAAGCTCGTATAGAGGTTTTTTTTAAGTGCACGTAGGGGGAAAAGGGAATAATATTTAACTAAAACCATATTACATTATTTTATCACGAGTCAACTTCCCATCACTTAGCAAAAAGCAAAATTTTTTGTATTCATCTAAAATCTTACTGCGCTACAACCTTCCATGAACATAAAAAGATGAAGCAGTCAATCCAATGATTAATTTGACACAACTTTCATCGAGGATGGGACAGAGGGGTGATGACAAAGATAAGACCAACACGCAAGAAATGTAACTTAAAAGATAGAATTTTTTTACATTTCTTAAATGTTAACAAAAAGGCATAGTCCAAACCATGTTCTATCATAAATAGGTTCTCTTTCTTTCTTTTTCAATAAAGTCTCTCCCCAAACTGTCACCAGGTTCAGACCTTTCATCCCTGGATTTCCCAGGCAGGGCTGCACATGATTTCTTTTCTGGAGGGCTTCCTGGTTCCTCTCTGGGGTTGTCCTCTTTGGGGGAAGGAGTCTTTTCCTTTGTTGCCTTTGAAACTGCAGGATGACCCAGTTTGCCTTCGCCTTTCACTGGATTCGGCATCACTGTTGCCTTTAGCCTGGGAGTAGGCATTTGGTTTTGACTTACAAATCCTTGGACCACGCAGGCTGGTGTGCTTCCTCCATGTGTGGACTTAGCTGATGCCCCTCTTAGATGACTACTTGTTTAAAGACAATCCTTGGGCTGAGCCCCAGTGGCGTAAGTGGTTGAGTGCAGGACTGCGGCCAGCGAGTTTGGGGGTTCAAATCCAGCGGAGCAGCACTAGGTAGTGCCCACGATTACCCCCGAAAAAACTCTTCACAACTTTAAAGACAATCCTTAAAGATCTTGGATGCTATTATTTCTGAAAATAGTACTAACTGCTTTCTTCAACAGACTTTGCTAAGCAACCGTATATTCTATTCTAGACCAAATGAGGTCTAGTATCAAGCAAGCCCACATTATAAGAACGAATTCTTCTTAGATTAGGGCTATGATCAAATGCAAGTTCAAAATCCATTCATGTGTCTCTGGTTTGTGTACGTCCTTGGTCACTTTAGAGAGAGCACTGTTTTAGTGGAGAACACTGTGCATCCTTTCCATGGGATATGCAGTAGTTCTATTATCATTGAATTAGCCAATGGTACAGAATTTTAAACACTGTCCAAAGAACAAAAATGTACATGTATGGATTAGTTATTTAAGGCCAACTACATTGATTGTTGAATTGCACAGATTATCAATTTAGGTGGCTGGGTACACTTTACACCATGAGGGCTGGAGATTGGACAAAGCTTTCGAAAACGTTCATTCTTAAAGGCAGAACTATGTCTGCTGGATGAAAACATGAAATAAAAGGGCATGAACATAGCAAATACATGGCAGTTTTGACTTGTGCTTTATTGGGCACCCTCAAAGCAAGACTTTTCCATCAGTCCAATGATTTCCCACATCCATAGCTTCTGGATAGTAATCATTCACTTCTTTGCACACTAGAACATTTCAGACTTAAGCCCAAGAACGGAATTCAGTTCTTTTAATCTTCTAGGTGTGTTTAAGGTCCAGTTCACTTAGTGGGAATTCCAAGTCAGATCTTTCTGGTCCGGTCTCTGAAGGATATTGTGTCCCTCCAAGGTCACAGTGTAAAAGTGCCCAATTAGAAACATGATGCCAGGCTTATTTTACTGGGGGTCTTGTACACTTAGAGTTAAGTCATTTTCCCCAGGGGCAGGCTGCTTCACCTGGATTACCCACCAACTGAATAGTTGCCTTCTCCAAGACAGACATGCCAGGCCCATACCTCGACTTTCATTTCAGCTATAGCTTTACCACCTTTCAACTAAACACATCTTTCTTAAAATGTTCACACTTTTTACTATCAAAGTATACAACACAGGCAGGGGTGGGGATGGGGGGGTCCTTTTGTAGTTCTGGTTTTTAGCTGTTGTAGTTGCAGTCACGGTCAGCTTGCTCCACCAAGACAGACATTGCGCTTAGTGGCAGAGGTTTCTTGGCTCTCTGAACTTTTGAGGCAACTTATCAGATAAAACTGCATTTTCAACCTCGTTAAGTGTACATGTCCCTCAGGGAGTTACAGTATGTTCACAGGACTATGGCAGGACAATTTTTTGTGTGGGGGTGGAGCCTATTAAATTTTTCTCAGCCATATCTGTTCCTAGAGATCTATTGTGAAGAATAGTTGATATGTCAAGACCCATTGGGAAGAGCCTTTCACTTCTTGCATCTGCTTGATCATAGAGGAAAGATCCTTTAGGCACAGTGTGTGACATCCTCTATCAGAGCACAGAGAAGATATTTCCTTTACAATATATGATTAGATCAGCACAAAAGATAGAGAAACAAAAACAGTAGAGAAACTGTTGCTAGCAAAGTCAGCTAGTCTCATGTCAAGACGCTGAGGTAAAGTTTAAGTCTCTATTTTCAGGCTGTTCTGTTATACCAAGTAAACTTTAAATTCCCATACAGTACCAAATTTCATAAGGTGCTGTCAATTTTCCATGCATTTTGAATGCCCCCCCTTACCTACAACCTCTCAAGTAGTTTTCACATAGAAAAATCACACAACTAGGACAAAAGATATTCACTTTGCAACCCAAATTGTAACATTTCCACAATATCCTTTTGGTCTGATACACAGAATGGAAGCAGCAAAGACAAACTATTAAGATTCATAAAAATAAACTCTATTTTGGTGGGGTTTAGTCTTATTTCTAAACAAGCTTTAAAATGGGGAAAATGTGGATACCAGCAGGTTTCTAAACCATCACAATTACTGGATAAAATAGTTCTAGCCTTAACTTGATCATTTTTCATAACATATGCACTAACACCTTTCTGAACACTCAGCAACAGGGCTGAGCCCCAGTGGTGTAGTGGTTGTGCGCAGGACTGCGGGCCACGGGATGGTGGTTCAATTCCAGCTCCACAGGAGCAAAGGCTGGGCCTCCTACTCCCACCACCTGAGGGCAGTGATGCCCCCCCCCAAAAAAAAAACCTCAGCAATAATTATCAAAAGGCAATTGTGAAATTGATGGTAAGAAATGGAATGATCTGATTTCAAAGTCATAGCTCAAAGGGCAAAGGTCCAGAACAAGAGGGGCCGGAGCACTATAACTAATTGTGATGTTTACATAACCCATTTTAAAAGCAATTTAACCATGGAACTGTGTATGTGAATACTCCATCAAGAAAACTTCTAAAAAAAAGAAAAGAAACAAACAAACTTGGCCAACAGTTACCATGGGTGAAGAAGAAAGAGTCATTGTTTAGGGAATGTTGAGTTTATATCAGTGATGGTACAATAATTTGAAAAAGGATATCAATAATGGTTGCACATTAAGAGTATAATCAGTGACACTGAATTAAACAAGCTGAACAAGTTGTGGAATTGGAGAATGTTTTGTTGTATATATTTTTGCAGCAATTAGAAAAATAGTGACATGAATAACGAGGAGTATTAGAAAGAAAGTATTCTAGAATTGAATATAGTGACCATTGTACAACTCTTGTTGATATGATTGAATTGTATGACAAGGATGAAGTGCTAATAAAACTATTTTTTTAAAAACCCACTCTCCACCACCAATATGGGTTTAGTTCCCTCAATTATAGAAACTGTCTTTCTGCAGGCATTTGAGACCACTACCTACTGTAAGAAGTAAGTCATCAGCTTCTAACACAACCACTAAGACACTCCTTTGGGCATCAAAGTCCAGGGCAACAGGGCATTTACACCTGTCTACAACTCTCCCCCATGTTTACTCTTTGTTCTATGGGAAACTTCAGTGCTACTTACCTCTGCAACGGAGTGATTGGGGCCCAATCCCAGCAGACCTTCCGAGAACCAGGGTTGGAAGCTAGTTGCCAGGTCTGGAAAGAAGACTCTTTTGCACCCTTCCTCTGCTGTGCTACAACTGACAGTCCATTCCACAGGCATGTCAACGATGGCCAAATGTTACAGGGGCAGGGTTTTCAGAAGTCTGCTCCATTCACACACACACACACACACACACACACACACAGTTTGCTTTCTTGATTACATTTCATAGGGTCCTGGGAGTTATCCAGAATCATTCTTCCTCAAATCCCTAGAGACTGCATATCTATCAACATTTTCCCTGTGCCTTCCCTAAGGAAACATACTTATGGAGGAATTCTGGCAAAGGGACATTAATGGTAAAGGTGGCAAAAGATGCAGACCCACGTTACCAGGAGTTCCCACCATACCTATGTGCCTCGAGCAGACACAAATCCTTCAGAAAGCTGACTTCAAGGTAAGGGAGAATACGGGAAAAAAATTTTGCCCAAAGCTTTGCATTTTTTTAACAAAACCACCTTAGCACCTTCAAAGTAGTCTCCATTACACTTAATACTTTTATCAAATCTGTGGTTTCATTCTTGGAACCATTTTTCAAACTCAGGTATCTGTTTGGATGACTGACAGCACCTCCCTCTCATTTTTTTTTTTACCTCTTTTTAGTCTTCGACCTGCTGTCCTTTCATCTCCCTCTTGATCGACGAAACAAAGAGGTCACACAAAGTGAGGTCAGGTGAATAAGGGGTGTGGGCCAAGAGAAGCATGCTATTTTTTCCCAAAACTGGTGCACTGTGATGGCTGTGAGAACAGGTACATTGTTGTGTGGCAAAACCAGTCCCCATCTGCCACAAATCATGCCTTTTTTTTTTGCTGCATACTGTTATACAATCTTCTCAGAACCTCTAAATAGAAAACTTGATTAACCATCTGGCCTGGTGGAATAAACTATCCAAAGATAGTCCAAATCAATTTCTCCATCTCTTCAATGGTATGTTGTCCTAGGTCATTGAGGAAAATATTCAGGAAATTGATGGTCATCCAGAACAAAGTTTGTCAATAATCAACATTTCACCTTTTTTGAGACAAAAAAAACCCCTTGTGGCTGGGCCCCGGTGGCATAGTGGTTGTGCCCGGGACTGCGGCCCACTGGGATGGAGGTTCAATTCCAGCTCCACGGAGCAAAGGCTGGACCTCCTGCTCCCACCACCTGAAGGCAGTGATGCCAAAACAAAACAAAACAAAACAAAGACCCCTTGTAGACTTGAGTAATCCTTGTAAGCTGTGTTTGACATCACAACAGTTTCTGCAGCATTTTCCCAGAGCAGAAAACAAAAATTCTCATGCTGTTCTCATAAATTGGCGATCACAAAAAACAAGGTGCGAGTGAAAGTGCTTTTATGAAAAAACTGTGACCAGAGAGAACCTTCCCAGGCGACAATACTGGGTGCACTCAGAGTGAGCTCCTGGATGCTCGCCGAGCAGGAGAAATGCATACTACAAAAGATTTGCTCCGCCCAGCGCAATTCCGGGTTTTCTTTGGTACCCCCTTATATAGAGGCCATGGGGGCAATGATTGCTCTGGCATTTTTCATTTGTTTGTTTTGGTTTTGTTTTTGTTTTTGGAGGCATCACTGCCCGCTGGTGGTCATGGGAGCTACCCAGTCTTGCTCCCGGAGGGCTGCTGCTGGATTTGAACTGCCAAGCCAATGAGCCGCAGTCCTGCACTCAACCATTACGCCCCAGGGCTCAGCCCTGCTCTGGCGTTTTTCATTTTCAGCTTTGAAGGGTTGTAAAAACCAGCATGACATTTTTGTCTTTCACAGTCTGCTCGCCTATGGATCTGACAAACCCTTAACTAGGCAAAACAATTTTCTGGAGCTATGTAAACCCACTCCACTGAATAGTTATTACTCCATTCTATACCGGTAGCTTAGGCAATTTGGGCTCAAATGGAGAGACACTAGAGCAGAGGTCCTCACAGTACAGCCCACTGGCCACATGCGTACATGTATCCGGCCACTGGGAGTTTTTCCCCTGCTACTGTCTTGCTCAGCAGCCGAGGCATCCTGGGCTGCAGTGAACTTGTTTTTCTTCTTTCAGGAGAGAGCACAAACGCCGTCCCCCACTACCACAAGTTATGCAGTCAAGTTTCCCACATTTGGGGAAATCTCAGGGGTCAGCACTCCCAGAGTGCAATGGATAAGCCTCACCCTAGGAAACTACGTTTGTGGTCATGGTCTCTCCCCTGCTAGGTTTATTTGTTTGTTTGTTTTTTTTGGGGGGGGGGGGCAATCACTGCTCTCCGGTGGTGGGAGTAGGAGACCCAGCCCCACTGCTGGAATTGAACCTCTGTCCCAGTGGGCCGCAGTCCCGCGCACAACCACTACGCCACCGGGGCTCAGCCCGCCAGGTAAGTATTGTTGTTCATAGTTTTGTTTTGTTTTTTAACTATAGCCTGGTCCTCCAACGGTCTGAGGGACAGTGAACTGGCCCCCTGTTTAAAAAGTTTGAGGACCCCTGCACTAGAGTGTGGCGTAGTTAAAGGGGCAGATCCATGGAGTGAAATACAATAAATGTAGTGATTGGAGTGTCACTGGGAGGACTTGGTCCTATTATCAGAAGGCTGATGGAACATGACTAGAGGTCCTTTCACCTGATATGGGGAACTTGCACATTTATCATTGGTCACCAGACATAGGAAGCAGCTAAGAGACTAAAGGATCTGACCCTGGAATGCTGAAGACTCTGGAAGACTGATTTCAAGGTGAGGGATAAAGGCAGTTAAAAGGGCTCTGTCTGGACCTAAGATTAAGAACTGAGCATTAGAGAACACCAATACTTCAATGGGAACAGAAAAAAATTGCCAGATCAGACAGAAACTAAAAAACGTAAAGAAAAGTCAGGGTAGAAAGCTGTCAGAGAAACCAACAGAAGGTAGTTACTGAAAGAACTAATCGTTTACGAAAAGTGAACCAGTCCCTCCCTCCTCTTCCTTTCTTCTATCTCCCATATCTACATTGCTTCTCTTACAATAAGAAGACTCAGACTTGCTCATGAACCTAATGAGAACTATCTTTTCTTAAGGGTTCAACTCATCTATCAACTTGAGAATTTCAATTCCCCATACATTTCAGAGCATGTGACTGATACAGTCTGAGTTGGGGTTTATTAGGGAAATTTTTACTACAATGAAAAGACAACCAAGCCCTCGAAAGAAGTGGCATCTGAAAATAAAACAAGTCAGTCATTCTTACGAGACTCAAAAAGTGTCTTTGCCTTTCTTTTACTTTTCCGACAGTTTTAAAGCTCCTGCTTTTCTATTTTGTTTGGTTAGTGTGGGGGAGACGGTCTAGTCAGTTGCTACTGACACCTTCGTCACAGAGCGGGAGACTCATGTCAAAACTCCCTCGGAGGGGTGACGTAGTGATTCATGGTGGGAGCACTTTGTCCTCAGAGAGCGGCTAAGAAAGGGCACTGCACGCAGATTCCGTCCACAGACCTGCCCTTCCTAGCTCTTCGCCATCTGTGTCTTCTGGTGCAGGAAGTGCTTTAACTCCTTATTACAGCACCTCACGTCCCCCCATAATGCTTCTCCCTTCAAAAACACACGCACTTTCCGGCTGAGCCCCGGTGGCCCACTGGGTTGGTGGTTCAAATCCAGCAGCATCTCTCCAGGAGCAAGGCTGGGCCTCCCACTCCCACCAGGGCAGTGAAGCACTCTCCCTAAGGTGTCTTGTCCCCAAGTTCCTGCGCATTCTCCCTGCCCACAGCTTCTACCCTGTGTATTCAGGTCTGTGAGAAGCGGTCACATCGTCTCAGCCACACTCACTGCAAACACATTGCTTCTCTGGAATGAGTGTGCTGATGTCTAATGAGTCTCTGCTTAGAGATGAATCCTCGTCCACACTCCTTGCATACATAGGGCTTCTCCACTGAGTGTGTCCACTGGTGTCTGATGAGATTTGACTTATGGCTAAAGCCTCGCCGACATTCCAGACACACATAAGGTTTCTCCCCCGAGTGCTTTCTCTGGTGTAAGATGAGAACCGACTTGTAGCTAAAAGCTTGTCCACACTCCTTACACACATGTGGCTTCTCCCGTATGCGTTTTCGCTGCTCTAAAAGAAGACTTGATTCCAGAATAAAGTTTTGAGCACACTCCTTGTACACATCTGGCTTCTCTCCCGAGTGTGTCCTCTGATGTCTGTTGAGATTTGACTTGTGGCTAAAGGCTCGTCCACATTCCACACACAAGAAGGGTTTCTCTCCTGAGTGTTTCCTCTGGTGTATGATGAGATTTGACTTGCTCCTAAAACCTCGTCCACACTCCTTACATATGTATGGCTTCTTCTCCCTTGTGGGTTTCCTCTGCTCTATAAGGAAGCTGGATTTTGGTATAAAGTCTCGTGCACACTCCTTGCAGACATCTAGCTTCTCTGAGTGTGTCCTCTGGTGTCTGATGAGATTTGACTTCTGGCTAAAGCTCTGCCCACATTCCAGACACAGATACGGCTTCTCCCCCGAGTGCTTCCTCTGGTGTATGATGAGTGCAGACCTGAAGTTGTAACCCCGTCCGCACTCCGCACATACATGTGGCTTCTCCTTTGAGTGCGCCCTCTGCTCTATAAGGAGACTTGATTCTGGCATGAAGCCTGGTGCACTCTCCTTGTACACATCTGTCTTCTCCTCTGAGTGTGTCCTCTGATGTCTGATGAGATTTGACTTGTGGCTGAATCTTCGCCCACATCCCAGACACAGGTAGGGTTTCTCTCCTGAGTGTTTCCTCTGGTGTAAGATGAGAGTTGACTTATAGTTAAATCCCCGGCCACACTCCTCACACACATGGGGCTTCTCCCTTGAGTGTTCCCTCTGGTCTATAAGAAGACTTGATTTGGGCATAAAGTCTCGCGCACACACCTTGCACACATGTGGCTTCTCCCCAGAGTGCCCACCCTGGTGTCTGATGAGGTTTGACTTGTGGCTAAAGCCTCGCCCACATTCGAGACACACATAAGGTTTCTCTCCTGTGTGTCCCCTCTGGTGTCTGATGAGGTTTGACTTGCGGCTAAAGCCTCGCCCACATTGGAGACACACATAAGGTTTCTCTCCTGTGTGTGACCTCTGATGCCGAAGAAGATGCGGTCTCTGGGCAAAGCCCCGCCCACACTCAGTGCACACATGTGGCTTCTCCCCAGAGTGTGTCCTCTGATGTATGATTAGGGATGACTTCTGGATAAACCCCCGTCCACACTCACTGCACACATGTGGCTTCTCCTCTAAGTGTGTCCTCTGATGTATGAGGAGAGAAGACTTATGGATAAACCCCCGTCCACACTCACTGCACACATGTGGCTTAACCCAGAAAAGGGCTCTCTGGTTTGTGGGGAAGCTTGACTTCAGGAAACAGTCTGGGCCCTCCTCTCTATAGCTGACGGCTTCCAACATTGAGGTTTCTAATCCCTTCAACCCTTCGTCTGTTTCCACGTCATTTTCCGCTGTGTGCACTGAGTTGGCGTCCATTCCTAGCACGGTGCTGCCTGCTCTGGGGCTTGCTGGCTGTCCCCCGGCTGGACTGCAGAATGCTCTCGAGGTCTCTCTCTCCCCTGTGCTCCTATACCAGGGTTTGGAGCCGTCGTCTAGGTCCCGACCTTGAGTGTTGTCCCTCCTGCAGCTCTCCTCGGAATCCTGCCACTCTGGCTGCTTCTGGGGCTCTGGGCTGGAAGGTCCTCGAGGGCAGTGATCGTCTGCACACCAGCCGGAGAAGACCTGAAGCACGTGCTGGCTGAGGAACTGCTGACAGGAGAGAGCCAGGAGGGAGGAGGAGCAGGAGTAGATTTCGGACTTTGGTCCTGTAGGAGAGAGAGGACTTTCCATTAGAGCCGCTAGGAGTGGCCTGTGCAGCCTTTCTTATGGCAGACAGTATGTCAGGGCTGGAGCCCCAGGGGATCGCAGACAGTGAAGTGCTCTACTACGAGCCAAATGGGTGGTGGTCTGGAAGACAGGCCTGGCTCTCTGTTGGAAGGTTAGAAGGTTGGAGAAAACACCATGGAACAGGTCTATCTCCTTACATGGGGTCACCATGAGTTAAAACAGACTCCATGGCAGCAAACAATTTCATTGCCACCATCGTTGATAATATACACAAACCAACTGGTTCACTTAAGGTCCAGTTATACATGTTACACTGTCTCCTGCATCCAGAAGAACTTCAAATAGTGTGGTCAAAGCATCTGGCTAAGAGGCCCAAAGCTGGTGGGTTCAAACTCTCCGCAGCTCAATGGTAGACTGATGGGGCAGTCTGCTTCTCTATTTATAGCCGCGGCACCCCAAGAGAAAGCTATACAATGTCTGCCATAGGGTAGCTAGGAGTTACCATCAACTTGATGGCAGTGGCTTTAGGTCTGACAATGCAGATAGCCCAACCCCAAACCTCTTCAACTTGTCAACCAGATTAGGATTTCTCAAGTAAGGATCAGCAACTGCTTCTGTCTTATAAACAGTTTCTATTATTGCTGGCTTTGTCCTTCCACTGAAACCTGTAAGCGCCCTAGACACTCACACTGCCATATTCTCCCCTTCACTTTTCAGTATTGAGAAAAAAACAGCTTATACGACCCATGAGGCAACGTCCTTCTGGACTTTTCTTATTCTAAAGAAGGAATAATAGACAACCACCTTTATAATTAACTGGTTTGGGTTTTGAGTTTTGCCCGCCCTAGGTTTATTTGTACAAAGAGCACAGGGCACCAGCTCCATGCAGATGGCAGCCTGGGGATCGCACCAGCCCCTCTCATCCCGCAGACAGACAACTCCGCTTTGTGGAGTCTGGGCATCTGTAGCACCTTGTGTCGAGGCCTTGGCTGGAGTGTCAGCCTTGCTTTTTGTGCCTTGTCTTTGAGCCAGCAGAGCCTCACACCCTTGGGGATACACGCCCAAGCCAATACATGGCCACTGTAGGCCAGTCAACTGAGCTGGCAGTTGAGATGCCCACTGAGATCTCTTCACAAGAACCTTGGTAACCTTCACTCAAGAATCCATAGCACTGTCAGCCTGCATTGTCTTCTGGCCCTTCTTGTGCTTCTTGGCAAAGCAAATGTTCTTCATGAATGTACACCAGTCATATACCTGTGACTGGGGTTTCTTGATACCCATTTCTGTCTGCTATTTTGGGGGTGGGTTGTGCATGGTGTGGTACTTGGATTTGACCTTGTCTGCACAGACATCTGCTCTAATTAAGAACAAGGATAAGGTTAAGGGTGCAAACTACTGACCTTTTGAGAACTTAATCACCGTGCCACCGGGGCTCCGTTTGACATGCAGTAGGTAGGTAATAAATATCTAGACTTATTAAAGGGAAAAAAAAACACACACACACCCTCATTCAAGGAGAGCAGATTCCTATAAATCTCCAGCATCACGTCTCTGTACAGGTTCTTCTGCTCAGAGCTCAGTGTCATCCATTCTGCCTCTGTGAAGACCACAGTGACATCCTCGAATGTAACTGGTTTCTAGAATGAGCAAGAAATCAATGTATAACGAATCATTACCAACTTTTACAAGGGGTGTAACCACATTGCTGGTCGCAGAGTCGGGATCTGAAGGTGTTCACTGAGTTAATTCTGGAGAAGATGGTCACCCAAAGCACGTTTTTTCAATGTGACTGTACATCTAGCTGTGATTAAAAATCCACGCAGAGAGGGCTGAGCCCCGGTGGCATAGTGGTTGCGCGCGGGACTGCGGCCCACTGGGACGGAGGTTCAATTCCAGCAGTGGGGCTGGACCTCTTACTCCCACCACCAGAGAGCAGTGATGCCCAAAAAAACAAAAAACAAACAAAAAACCCACGCAGAGCACAAGTGATGCGTACATACGTCTAATTCTCAAGCATGAATGCCTTCATGGGAGAAGGACTGTGAATCAATTTGAATGCAGTGAGCATTATTCAAGAAAGTAACGTGTGATTTACATCCAGATAACATTCAGTTAAAACAGTAAAAGCAAATCATTTACCTCACTGAAGCCTAGTTTACTTTGCCTCACAGACAGACACGCTACAGAAGAGAGCTGTACCAGAGGGTTTCTGGTCTTTATGGAAGCAGACCGTCATCTTTCTTTGGCAACATGGCTCCTGGATTCAAACCATCTGGTTAGGAGGAAGGCACACAAGTATTTCTGCACTAGACATCAAGCCCACTGCCAATGAGCCCATAGTGACGCACAGCAGCCCTACAGGGCAGGACAGAATTGTCCGAGAGCTTCTAAGGTCGTATGGCTAAGTGTATTCTTCCATTTGGGTTTGGGTTTCCTAATGCCACTATCTTTAAGTTGCCCCTAAAATCTGTTCAGCAATTTTGTTTTCCTTTTTCCTTTCGGTTTGTTAGCCATTGTTTGTCTAAAATAGAGGTTCTCGACCTCTGGGTCACGACCCTTTTGAGGGGGTCAAACAACCCTTTCACAGGGGTTGCCTGATTCAAAACAGTAGCAAAATTACAAAGTAACAAAAAAAGTAATTTTTTTTGGGGGGGGTCATCACTGCCCTCTGGTGGTGGGGGTAGGAGGCCCAGCCTTTGCTTCTGTGGAGCCGCTCCTGGAATTGAACCTCCATCCCAGTGGGCCCCAGTCTCGTGCACAACCACTACGCCACTGGGGCTCAGCCGAAAGAAAGTAATTTTATGGTTGGGAGTCACCACAACATGAGGAACTGTATTAAAGGGTCGAGACATAAGGAAGGTTGAGGTTTATAGACTTAGTATTAAGGTAGGAGATGGACACTGGGCTCTAATCAAGTATTCTCTCAATGCAAGAACACTTTGTTCTATTACACTGGCAATCCATAATGCTCACCTTCCCGACACAATCGCTGAAGACAAAATGGGTGCATAAGCAAATGTGGTGAAGAAAGCTGATCATGCCCTGTTACCAAAAGATATAGCATCTGGGGCCTTAAAGGCTAGAAGATAAACAAGCATCTATCTAGCTGAGAAGCAACATTGAAGAAACACACCAGTCTGTGTCATCATGAAGTGTTGATAGGATCAGGTAGCAGGCATAAACAAACAAAAAATCATATATTGTGAAGGAGAGGGAGTGTGGAGTGGAGATCCAAAGCCCAGCTGTAGGCAACTGGACATCCCTGTACAGAAGGGTCACGGCGAAGAGAGGAACAAGTCAGGATACAGGATACTACTGATGAAACATACAACTTTCCTCTTGTTCTTTAATATTTCTTCCTGCCCCAACTATCATGATTCCCATTCTGCCTTACAAATCCAGCTAGACTAGAGGATGTACACTGGTACAGATAAGAGCTGGAAACAGGGAATCCAGAACAGATAAAGCCCTCAGGACCAATAATGAGAGTAGCAATACAAGGAGGGGAAGGAGAAAGTGGGGGAGGAAGGGGGAACCAATCACAAGGATCTACAGATAACCTCCTCCCTGGGGGATGGACAACAGAAAAGTAGATGAAGGGAGACATCGGACAGTGTATGACATGACAAAATAATAATTTGAAAATTATCAAGGGTTTGTGAGGGAGGGGAAAAAATGAGGAGCTGATACCAAGGGCTCAAGTAGAAAGAAAATGTTTTGAGAATGATGATGGCAACAAATGTACAAATGTGTTTGATGCAAGGGATGTATGGATTGTGACAAGAGTTATACTAGCTCCAAACGAAATGATTTTTTTAAAAAGCTCATTTTCTTTGTAATTCACTCACTTTAAAAATATGAACTCCTCTGAAAACAAAATGAGTTCATAAGCAAATGTGGTGAAGATAGGTAATGGTGCCTGGCTATTAAAAGATATAGTGTCTGGGGCTTTAAAGGCTTGAAATTAAACAAGTGGCCATCTAGCAGGGAAGTAACAAAGCCCACGTGAAGGAAGCATAGGTTCATTTGTGCTTTTTTTTTTTTTTGAGAGGGGGGGGGGGCGCAGCACTGCTCTCT
Source organism: Nesogale talazaci (assembly GCA_004026705.1). NCBI lineage: Eukaryota > Metazoa > Chordata > Mammalia > Afrosoricida > Tenrecidae > Nesogale > Nesogale talazaci. The sequence goes on along the minus strand of PVJH01017721.1, from coordinate 5,691 downwards.
GGTGGGAGTGGGAGGCCCAGGCTTCCTCCTGGAGAGCTGCTGCTGGATTTGAACCGCCAAGCCAGTGGGCCGCAGTGCTGCGCTCAACCACTATGCTACCGGGGCTCACCCAGGTTCGTTTGTATAATTAAGATCACTCCATGCATGAAATCCAAGTTAGATAGCTCTTCAGAAACAGTAACAGGAGTAATGAATCCCTAAGAATACTGGAAGGGGATGAGGGACAGATGGACGGACGACTGACAGCAATTAAGAATGTATATCCCCACTTTATGGGAACAAAAAATATGGCAATAATTGTGTGTGTGTGTGTGTGTGTGTGTGTGTGTGTGTGTGTAGTGTTCCTGGGGGCAGGATGAGGGAGGGAGGGGTGCGAGGGAAGATGCTATCAAAGAGTTCAAAAAGAAAGAAAATGTTTTGAAACTGGCCGTGGTAACATTTGTACAATACTGCTTGATGTGACTGAACCACGGAATGTTATTATGTCTGTAAGAGCTCCCAAAAAAATTATTTCAAGAAAAAAAGAAAAGAACACACTCCTCCCCTTGCAGTTTTATTATACATGAATTTTTATTATTATGAGTAAAGTAACCCCAACTCCCTAAGAAAAGAGCTCAAGTATCTGTTGGTATGGTACATGACTGAGCAGCTGCCGACAGCAGCTCTGGCCCTTGCTAGATGAAAGAGAACGGAGCCCGTGTGTGGGAGCGGACAGTCCTGAGATGAGCTCTGGGATGAGAACAGGTGCTGCCGTCTCTGACCATGGAGACAGCGGTGCTAACCCTCCGAATGCAGAGAACCTGGAGCAGAAAGTGGTCCTGAGCTTCTGAGTCACGGAGTGCAAATTAATGGGGCATTTTGAACCTCTTTTCCTTTTCCCAGTCAGACAGGACCATCGCCATATTTCAGGGTTTAAGCGACACTGTGGGAAAGAGCTGATAGCTCAAACTCAGGGCAAGTCTGATCTTCAACTAAGATACAGTAAATGCTCTGTCTCCTGTTTCCTGGCAGACTGCTCAAACACAGCGTTCTGCAGGTGTTCTGTTATACTCCTCCCCAGACGACAGACTAAATTGGTTGTGTTATTACTGCTTCTGTTTGCCTTCAAAGTATATTGCCAACAATCTTCTGTGTAAGAACTTGTCAGAGTATATTGTCAACAGTGTGTGAGAATTTGTCATAAGAAATTGTCAACAATCGCTTTGTGTAAGAGCTTGTCGTGGAATGCAGGATACGTGACAAGAACTGTATACATGCCTGTTTTGAATAAAGTCCTGTACCTTACAGTATCTATACGCTTCACCCTTATTTTCTTTCTCCTATCTCTTTACCTATCTTTCTCAGTTCCAACCCTGCCCTTCCTGAACCCCTCTTCAAGTTGTGAGGGAGCTGGAGCTCATTTAATCTCACACCTGTCAGGCAGCGTTTCCTTTTCGGGGACATAGAGGATCAGCAGTGGCAATTCTCTCAGACCTTGCCCTGTTTGTTTATATCCTATTTGGCTGCAATAAAGTTGTGACCATAAATATAGTCCTTTTGTTGAGTTCTGTGCATTGTCAATTATCAAACCCATAGGAGGACTGAGAGCCAACAAGTCAGACGTAAATGAACCCAACCGGAACTCACAAGTCATGTAGCTGGCATCCTGAAACGTCCTGACATGGGAACCGGAGGGTCGGGAGGGAGGGAGGCTAGAAAATGCCACCACAGTTGAAGTTGACATCCAGAAGGGGCAAGGGATACCTCAAACGTATAGCTATCAAGTAAAGGAGGGCAATATGTGGACTCTCAAATTTGTGGACAGCATCTGCCCATTTGCCAGTCTAAGGAACCTGTTAGATGACTAAGTTCAGAGAAAGGTGTCCTGTGTAGGCAGTTCGTGTCAAAATAAAGAGGGAACTGGAAAAGCAGCCATTTTAATATTTGCCAATGCAATATCATATTCGAGGAAATAGACTGTCCCTTTTAAATGACTGTTGAAGCTACAAGATGGTGCCTGATAATCTTTTGTAATCACATTCTCTATTTCAGTACATTTAAAAAGATGAAAAATCAAAAAGTGGGGCTGAGCCCCAGTGGCATAGTGGTTGAGTGCGGTACTGCAGCCCACTGGCTTGGTGGTTCAAATCCAGCAGCAGCAAGGCTGGGTAGCTCCCACGACCACCAAAGGGCAGTGATGCTCCCCTCCCCACCCCCCCAAAAAAAGAAAAATCAAAAAGTGAAAAGATGCCCAAAAGATAAGATGGCATCATTAGATATTATATATGTGGTTGTATAATAAAATGTTAATAATCTCCCTTTCAACAAAAGTTCTTTATGGTTTATAGTATCCTGTTCTTGATATTACTAACTTTGAGTGTATTTCCTAACATGGAGAATTTCCTCACCTGGCATAAAGGCATAAAAGGTCTAAGTGTCAGTTCACTTCTCATTCCCCAAGACAGAGAGAAAATAGGCCTCACATCAGGAAAAGCAGCAGCAGTTCAGAAAAAGAAGGAAATTCCAACTCACCAGTATTTTAGGCTTCCTCTTCTTCCCTTGGGGCCTGATGCCATCCATAGAGCACAAGCCTAAGGGAAGACACAGAAGCTGTGAGAAAGAATCGCCATCCTGGTCCCTGAATAGCTCTTCTGATGATTGGAAGGAAGGGTCACCTTTTGCCATTTTCTTCATGATGTCTGTATCTTCTCTGTTCTTTGAGATCAAAATCTTCTCCCAGTTCTCCTCTGCCTGGGCAGAAGGACCAGGCAACATAATGTCCCAGGCAGTGTGGTATATGCCCTGAAATTCTGCCACAAGCCCAGCTGGAAGTTAGTTCATCTCCAAGGGGTCTCTGCTGCCTGGGGGCAATGCAGGCGATCCTGACTTAGGAAAGCCCCTCTTGCTCCCAGGTGTCCAGGCCCTGTGGGATAAAGAAGCAAACTGATAACCCTTTCTTGTGCTCCCAATCTGGCTTCTTAAGCGTGGATCCTGTCCTTCCCCATCGTCCTCAGCACTAACGACAGCAGTCAATCTACTTGGGTCCTCTGGATTTTCTATCTTTATTCCTCTCTGGCATATAAGCCCTCTCCTACACTCTCCCTCATCAAAATCACTGCCCCACAACTGACACTGAAGCTCCAAGTCTCAGATCAGGTGCTGCACCCTACGTCAGAAGACGGGCCACAATGCAAGGCCTGTGGGAAAGCCGGGAGGTCTCCCTGCAGTCCAGGCGGGGCACAACACAGCAGTCTGCTTCTGACTCCCCAATTTGATTCCAGGTGTGGTCAGTTCCCTATGTTCCTGTTCTCTGAGAATCTGGGGGTCTAAATTGGGTCATTCTTGGTCTCACAATGATTTCTGCAAAGAACAACCCACCTTCCACTTCTGAATGGATGTGCTATATAGGAAACACCCTGGAGAGATCGTAGCCCAGATGACAAGGGACTTGCTGCCGTCTTGCTGCTCTTGTGGCCGTTAACTCCGGTTCCTGGTGATCACGTGTAAGCAGAGGAGAACGGACCCACAGCGTTTCCCAGACTGCCCTGTTTTAGGAGGGAAAAAGAGAGCTCAAACTCAAACTTACTGTATAAATACCCACTTAGTAAAGCTTTAACAGGAAAAAGGCAGAAGCAAGTCATTTGAGGAGGAAGATCAGCAGCAGGCGGTCCTACAGGTGTGCAATGGTCTATCAGCCAGCTACTTAACAGGATATGAGACACAAAAGGAACTGACCGACCAGCAGCAGGTATTCATCACAGTTACAAGCACGGCTGCTGTCAGCTGTCCTGTCGTCAGTTCCGACCCAGAGACCCAGCATCCATCCTCACAACTGATGTTACATTTGACCTATTTTTACAGCCACTGTGTCAAGCCATCTCACTGAGGGCTTCCTCTTTTTCACTGCCCTTCAATCTTACCGATGTCCTTTGCCAGGGACTGGTTTCTCCTGAGAACATTCCTAAGTGCATGAGACAGAGCCTTACTGCTAAGAAGTTTTCTGGCTGTACTCCTTCCAAGACACATCTGTTTGTTCTTCTGGCCGTCAACAGCACTGCCTCACCATCCTTGTTGCTACCCAGTGCTCTGAATTTCATCTAAAGGACAATCATTTCAAAAATAGATGACAAGGTCCGCCGTCTGAGGAGCTGCTGGGGAAGTTGAAGCAGCCAAACTGTGTACTAGAAGTTCAGAGCTTAATCAGGTGTACTTCGTTTTCAGGTGCAGCAAGCTGACTCGTCTCAGCTCCAAGAACAAGAGATTAAGACCCTGTCCAGTCCTGCACTAGCTTCCTCACAACTGTTACACTAAAGCCCCTTGTTGCATCCATCGTGGCACTCCCTCCCATGGAGTGTCTCTTGACTTTTCTGATGCTCCTCTAAGAGACCATGATGTTCTTTTCCTGGTGAGCCCTGGTGTCGTAGTGGTTGTGCGCGGGACTGCGGCCCACTGGGTTGGAGGTTCAAATCCAGCAGCAAGGCTGGGCCTCCTACTCCCACCACCAGGGCAGTGATGCCCCAAAAACCAAAACTGTGTATATATATATATATACACACCATATTCAAAGTACACGAGACAACGTCCCTCATTTCGCTTCTAAGGTCCATTCTGGGTGTACGTCCTCTAAGACAGCTGGTTTTTCCTTCTGGCAGTCTATGATATTTATTTACACCATGCTTCACCAACTTATAATTCAAATGCATCAATTGTCCTCTGGTCTTCTTTAGTCACCGTGAAGCTTCATTGTGAGGTAATTGAAAACACCAAGGATCAGGTTCAGTTTAATTCTCAGAGTGACATCTTTGCTCTAAACTTTATGCAATTTCTTTTTCAGTATATGTGCTGCCTAAGCAAGCACTATGCAATTTCTTGGTTGCTACTCCCATGACTGGTGAATGTGTACCAGGTAAAATGAACTATCTTTTCTCTACGTGTCTAGTTGAGAGGATTCTGGTTTGCTTAACGCTGAGTGGCAATGCACACTGAAGGCTGAAGTCTTTGTTCTTCAGCAAGTGCCTCAGGCCTAGCTTTCAGCAAGTGAGGCTGTATCATCTGGCTATCAAAAGTTGTTACAAAGCCTCTGCCGATCCTGATGCCTCTTTCTTCAGAGAATCCAGCTTCTAGGATAATCTGCTTAGCCTAGAGACTGAGGAAGTATGGTGAAGATACAGCCCTGACAGGAAGATACACCCTTCCTGATTCTAAATTATGTACTATGCCCCAATCCTGTTTAGCCAACTGCCTCTTGATCGATATACCGGTTCCACATGAGCACAACTAAGTGTCTTGGTGTGGCAGTCACCTCACCTGGTGTCAATTTGAGGATTAAGAGTGAGGAGTGGAGTCTAACCCGTCAATCTGGAGAGTCAATGAGATCTCTGTGTGGGCATGGCTTTCTCCTGAGAATTCTGGGAAATCTGGCTGTATTTCCCTCTTGGAGGTAAGAGACTCCTCAGTCCCTTGGAGATGCTCTACTGACAAGACACAAGGCTGACTCCCTGTGAGACATCCTGGAGAAGCCACACGGGCTTACCCTGATGGAACCAGACCTCTGAAGCCAGAAAAATCCATGTAGAGACTCCTGCCAGGGCTGAGATGCTTGATAAGCCACAGAGAGACCCCTGACAGCACTGAGATGCTTACAATGCCATTTTGGATCCTAAGACTTTCTTACTCACTGGCCTGTAATTGTCCTACATTTGATGTCATTGC